>JAODAL010018375.1:0-74969 GCA_025379985.1 Phyllomedusa bahiana
GCATTTTGAGAAGAAGGGACATGACGTTTCAGGTTTAAGGGGTTATCCAGGAGTTTCAAGATTCCATAGAATGCAATAAAAATCATTTATATTGAAAAGTAAAGATAGTCCACAACCTTCACGTGTTTCTTTTCTTTTGCCTCCTTATACATCTATCATAAAAGCCACTTTTTACCGTGAAACTTCCTTCTTGTGGAAGGGTCAGTATTTCACCAACATCTCTTTCCTACAACTCCCAGACTGCATTGAAATCCAGGACTTTCCTCCACAGTTATATCTGCTAGGGTCTATGTGCTAACATTAGTGTAGAATTCCCTACTCACCCCACAGCTCTGTACTTGCAATCATCATTATCATAACTCATGAGTCACTACATAAATAGCTTACAGAGTTGCAACACATCCCCCACAGCTTCGTGCTGCTGTCTGCCACAGGACTCAAAGATAAAAAGTTGCCGCTTCCTTGTAACTACTCCTACCGGCTTCAATTTGCTTTCAAATTAAGGGTGGGAGGTGTGAATACCCTCACAATTGTGTGGCCAGATTCTTCTCTACTTAGATCAAGTTCACTACAGAGCAGTGTTTCTGAACTGAGCCCGGCTTTAGCACACCCACTGAGCGATGACAAAACGTTCACTGAGACAGAAGCAAATTCGTGTGATCAATTAAATCACATGGTTTGCAGGAGTTAGGGGGTAGGAGAGGACTGGGCTATTTGCCTAGTTCTGCCCAGCAGGACAGGTAAAGGATTGTTAATAAGTATGAAGTGCAAAGTTTAATATGATACAGTTGTGAGCCCTATAACAAATTTAGATAGTCCTGGAGAACCCCTTAAAGTTACCAAAATTCCATAGGATCCATTTATTAGTATTGCTCTAAAATACGCACCTGCTAATCGTCTACCTGGATTAAATCCTAGCTGCCTACCATGGCAAAAAGCCATATATTGATCGGGTTAGAAATTAGTATAATCAAACATTTAGATAAAAACAAATAAACCTATTTAATAAACATGCACATTAGGATACATTGACTTTGCTCACTTGGCCAGGCATTCAGGTAATCTTTTAGCATATCTGTATCTGTAGTATTGTTTCTATAATGACTGGAGTAGTGGATCCGCTGTACTACTACAGGCGATGGTGTAAACCACGATAGAGTCTAAGTGGCTGCTGGTTCTAACCGGAGTCCGCCGCAAAGGGGTTGGACTTGCTGCGGCAAGCAAACCCCCAGGTCGCTGCCCTTGGAACGACTTGCCTACAATGGCGGTCGAGGTGTGGTATAGAATCGCAAGGCTGGCTCTTAGTCGTGGATAGGCAGGAAGTTCAAGACGGGCAGCAAAGGTTCGTAGTTGGGAAACATAGCAAAGGGACTGGAACACAGTAGAACAAGAATACAATCAGGAACGCTTTATCTAGGAACGCTTAGAACAAGGTATATCTGGCAGGGAAGTGTGGGAGGAGCCCAGAATATATAGGTTCAGCACCCAACAATTAGCAGAACGAGCGCACCCGCAGCCTGACAAGTGGACCGCGGCACCACCCGTCCCCGGCAGTGTGCAGGAAGTGGGGAAATGGATGCACCCATGGCTGGACATGTGGGCTATGGCGCTGCACATGACTGTTTCTTCGTCCATTATAAGATTTGGTCAGTTTTGGGAATTGCATTTGGCTGTATGTTTTATGTTATGTTCTAGTTTTAGGGTGTTTTGACTATTTTGAGGTGTGAATTATATAAGTATGCCTATAGGGCTTTATAGTCAAATAAATCCCTACCATGAAATGCTTCAGATTTTCAGTTAGACTTCATAATATGTAGAAGGAATTAAGGGAACGCTAACATTTCCCCTAGTTAGACCTGGTTATTTTATAAATGTGTCCAATTTGGAGGAAAGAGCATTTATGTTGCCTTTAATTTTCATCTTTTAAGGCATGAGAATAAGTCAGAGAGAGCTATTTACAAAAACAGCACCTGGTTAATTAATCTGTTTTGCACATAATATTCTAATTATGTAACAAAGATATTATATAAGATGCCAGTACAAAACACAGCAACAAAAGCAATTCAATTCTGCTGAGTACTAGATGAATAGCATAATGGGGATTTGACTCATGTCACAAAATATGGACAATTATCTGCAATACATCACAATATACCTGAATGTAGCACTCACCTGCTGCTCTGCTCCTTCCTGCAGTCCTTTTCACCGATAGAGATGCATTGAAGATGAAGATGCAGTTAGTAGACTTCTAGTCTGTTAAAGGAATCACACATAGTAAAGATCTTTCTCCTCAGCCAATGTCCTGTCTCCACAGGGTATGTAAGGACCCCTCACACTTTCCCTGAGTAATAAAGTTTTTAGGTTTCAAAGTAAAAATATGTTCTTTCACACTGAGCCTTGCAATGTGAAAAGGAATAATAAAGCCATGTTAGTTCATCTGAAGACAGCTATTTCAGGGTTTTCCCCTGAACAGTGCAGATTAGAACACTGGCTGGCGAGGTGAAAGGCAATAAGCACCCCAAAACAGCTGTCTGCAAATGAACTAACCGGCTTATTAACCCCCTTTACATTGCAAAGCTTAGTGAGTCAGATGTGACTTGAGGAACACTAAATCCAGAAGAGGGCGCTGCAGAGTCCCAGCTCTTGTCCCATGAGCCTTTAAGAATGCAGTAAATATATGAATACAGAATATATATGGACATGCTGGGTCCTTTAGAGCAAGACACAATCTTTGTAGCTGTTCTCATAAGGCTACTAAACAAGTAAACCCCTTTGAGTAACTCATAGTTTTGTAACAATAGAGCACATTTATGAAATTGTTCAGAAGAACACCAGCCTTGTCTGAAAAGGCTCTTGGAAAATGAAAACTACTCTGTGATTGGTCGCTATTCTCTTTGACACTTTCATCAATCTGCCCAAATGTGTTGAACTATGGGTTATCTAACCCAGATAACCCTTTGAAATTCAAGAAACCAAAGTCCATGAAATAAAAAATAGACTGACAACAGATTTTCTATTCATACTATTAGAAATGGTAAGAGTAATGTGACAAAGAGCGATTCACAGTTTTGAAAAATCAATGAAGCAGCAAATGTATAATGTTTGTCTCATCTATGCAGATAGTAGAATCAATTCATTAGGTTGGAGATTTGATTATTATCAAAGTTTTCACATTTTGGAGAATCAATGCAGAAGAGTCATTTTTAGGATTTGCTCATCTCTAATAACATTAGTTTACTGTCAGCTTCAGTGAAGGAATGAACTTTGTGCAGAAGTAACAGTTAGTGACCTGTGGAATATGTATATTTGGATAGATAGATATGAGATAGATATCGTTATTGTGATTTACATATGCAGTTAAGAGTGGATGTTTACATAATAGTATTGCTATCTTCCTCTGCTATTGCTGTGTCATTGTGTAGTTAGGAAATGGTTACTAGCCTTGCAGTGTAGGAAAAAAGGGGGAGACAGTGTTGCTGGGCAAGCAGCCAATCAGAGAGTTGACTGAGGTGAAGCTAGAGTTCGTGTAATTAGTTATAAGGAAGAGCCTGTCAGTTCTGCAGTTAGTTTTGTCCTGAATTCTGGTTCAAGTAGTTTGAGGTTAAAGCAGCCTGAATAGGGAGTCCCTTTCTATTTGCCGGCAATAGACAGGGCAGGCTGGGCCGAGGATTACAGCCTTTCTCAGAAACGTCTGAGGTGCCACAGAAGTACAACTAGAGGAAGAGAAGAGGAGCAAAGGGCACAGAGAGAACGGAGAGCATGGCAGTACAGACACAGATGAGTAAGAGAGACAGACAACACAGTAAAAAAGGTGGACAATTTGAGGGACTGCCGGAAGAGTAAGGGACCCCAGTGATAGGACCAGATAAAGTGTCCGGAGTCACCGGGCACCAGCGTCTTACACGGCTGGACTGGGTCGGATAAGAGGGAAATTGTCAGGAGTGCCGCTTGAAGAAAGGAGTGTCTGTGACATGCTAAAGTGACAAGTGCCTTGCCTATATATCTGTAACATCCACAAGTACCACTTTTGTGAGTAAAGCCTAAAGCTTCTAGAAAGCAGTTATATACTGTCAGTAATTAACCACAAACCACACCATTGCCACTACTACACTCATCTTCCGCCCAGAACCTGCATTGCTTTACAGGCCCACATGTATCAAAAGTGGCATCATTTTAGCAAATTATAAAATTGAAGTTAGACTATTTTATTAATGTGTGTTGCTGAAAAGGTTAATGTTCCTCATTAGATTGAGGCACCATGAAAGTGTGTGGAGACTTCTAATCCATGATCCACTAAAATGTAAATAGATTCAAATAATCTTAAAGGAGTTGTCTCCCTACAGAGTTTCATATGGGGATGCATGAATAAAATACTCTTGTCCAATATCCTTGTTCAGACTGACTAATTTGCAATTACAGCTCAGTCTTTGTATTCAACAACTGAGTTACAGTTGGCTAATTAGATCATATTAGCTCAGAAGCCTTCTGAAACTACGTAGCAGAAGGCTTATCTGATCCCTCAATGAAACAAAAGCCCTAATTACATGCTGTTATTTTAGATAAATCAGAATCTTTTACTGAGTGCCATTGGCACAGAGGCTGCCGCGACCCCCCCCCCCCCCACCTCTGGTGATGACTGCAGCACACTGCTATCAAATAGAACAAACAGAAGAGTGTGGATAGATATACACAGGTCAGTTACTGAGGGAACTGAAATAGCCAGGGAGGACCATAAATTCACTAGTATCTCCTTAAGGGACAACAGATGAACAAAGCAATATATTTGGAAAATGTCTTTATTTTGTGTTCCCTACAATTTGAAAGCTATTCTTTGTAGCGAGACAACCCCTTTAAGGAAAAAAGTTAAGACTCGAGGACCACACATTGGATGTAGTATTTCTCAAAATCACATTCTACTCACTGAGCCCTGAAATGGAAATAGAGATTAAAGCCAAGCCAGTTGCCCATCTACAGACAGATGTTTTGGGAGGCAACCCTTTTGAAAAACATTTAAATAGCTCCATCACCACCCAGCAGCCAGAACCCTGTTCTGCACTGGCAGGGGGCACACACTCTGAAAGAGCTGTCTGTAGATGGGTATCTGGCCTGGCTTTATTCCATTTGTCAACTTTCAAAGCTTAGTGAGCTAGATGGGAAAATTACATCTAATAGGTGACCCTGGAGTCCCAGCTCATTGCCCTTGACCATATTTGAATATGTTGACTTATATTCTGATACAATTATGATCGTAAGTACCCTTCTTAATAAATCTTTTACAACAAAAGGTTAATGTTCAAAAATAATATAAGGATAATCTAGATTAGTGGCCTGCAAAGTCCAGCTCTTCGGCTGTTGGGAAACTACAACTCTCATCATGCCCACTGATATAGATTATATAAATGCATGATGGAGTTGAAGTTTCCCAACAGCTGGAGAGCCGCTCCTTGCAGACCAATGACCTAGCAGGACCATATATTTCTTCTGTCAGAAAGTATCTGTGAAATAGTTTTATTTAAAAATATCATATCAGCTTATGTCCACAGCTTCAAAGCAAACTTGTATCTATTGCCATAGTTTTCTTTATGCCAAACAAATCCTCATAGCAGAATTGCTCAAATGGAGCCCTATTTGGTTTGACATGAGTTTGAGATAACTTGTGAAAAATTGTAGGCTTCGTGTAAGAAATTCCCTGTATCATCTCATATATAAAAAGTTCCATATAAAAGATCAAAAATAAATATATCGTCAATAACAAACATATAAACTGAATATATACAATCCATACTCCTCTCTGGGGTTAGATTCGCGAAAGGTTAGGTGCATCAAAAAAGGTATATTGTATAGCATATGAAATTGATTTTATTGTTATTAAAGAATATGGATATGGGTATGCACAGGAACAGAAAGAAAGGAACAACAAATATTACATAACACTACAAAAATACAATTATGAGATGTGTCGAATTTATTACTAAATAAGTGGAATTCGTTTAGAATTCCAGGAAAACTCGATTCAAACGAAGTCCCTAAGTTTGGGGTGATTCTCGTAACGAAGAGTGTTTTGATTGAATAAACTGGCTTGCGAGCACAGTGGCGTTACATGGGGCAAATAGTCTGGGAGTGAAGAAAGGCGTAGCCTGCATGACATATGCAAGATGAAGCCAATCAAGACCTGGCGGGATTCTGTGTCGTCACCCGCACAATATACGTCCCGTGCGCCAAGCATCGCATCCTCCACTTCCTAATTCTTCCTCCCCCGCCCTAACTGTAGCTGTGTAAGTGAAGGTGGCTGCCCAACCCCGCAGCCCCGCCGCCGCTGCTGCTGCTTATGATATCTCATTACGAAAGAACTCACTTTTATACAGTAAGCGATTTGTTGGGGGGGTCACAGCTTGTATCAGAGACTGCTTCACTACGTTCTAATTCAGATTTTAGTGGGTATTGTAACTGAAGTCCCAGTGTGCGTCCCAATGCAGCTGCATATACATATTTAATACTATCAGCTCAGATTCTTGATCATAATTTAAGTATCCAAGGTTATCTAAAGCCTGTTGCTGTTGTATTTAGTTAAAGGAACAGCGTTTTTACAAGCTAAATACCACTTAATTTTTGGTTGCTCGTTTATTTTTGCGCAATATTACATCCAGGATTTAATTAACGCTTGTTCTTGCTGTTGTGGGTCCACTAAAAAAACGTTCTTTTTTCCCCGCCAAAAAGAAATTATGCCTGTAGCAGAATCAAAACCGAAGGCGTTGATTACAGTTTTTTCTGTTGTTGGTTCCATAAAATACACGCCATTTTTAACGACGCTACAAAGCTGGTAATTGTCTGGCAGCACAGTTTTTTTACGCAATTGTACAATCACAGAGGTTAACTAAATATTTTTTCTGCAGTTGTACTTATAAAAGAAACGTTCTTTTTCACACGCCAAAGAAGAATTCTGTAGCACTAAATCATATCCGAAGGTAATTAAGCTGTTTTTGCTTTTATATTCGTAAAAAATCACAGTGTTTTTTAAACGGCAATACTAAGTAAGTTTTTCCTGCCCATGTTGTGAGCGCAATTTAAATCCAAGGGTTAACCCAAGCTGTTAGTGGTGTTCATTTGCGACAGAATTAAAGGGTTGTGTATTATCATATACAGATATCTATCATCAAACAGTGTCTGTACATTTAGAACAACAGTATTTCAGACAGAGAGGTGGCAGCTCTTCACCGTGCGAGTGGAGCATTGTTACAAACATTCCTGTGAGCAGGCCCATGATCTCAGCACACGCATAGGGGACTCGCAGCAGAGTCACTCGTGAGGACCACAACTGCCGCTTTCATCAATCGTCGGAGTGTGTTTGTTCAATCAAACCCAATGGTTCTTGATTGTATTAACTAGGTCATCCACTTCCTCCAGATGACATCTGACAACCCAGATTCAAGAGTCGGTGGGAACGTCAACACAACCTTAGTTTGGCTGGCCCTGGGAGCGGTCACGGCCATACACCTGTCTCAACCCAAAACCCTCCCACTGTCCCACCATATCCCTCAGCCAGAGATTCCTACTATGTGGTCTTTGCTCAGCCGCCACTAAATAGCTAGGATGGATCGAAATTTGAGGAGCAGACAGAGCTGCTACTTAGCAGCGAAGAAAATGGGGCCAATATCCCCGTGCTTCTCGCAGTAGGCGGCAAAGTAAAAGATGTGGAAAGTGGCATTGGGAGGTCATGTTGTGAGGGCTAGCCTCTGCATACCCAAGACCGACAGCAGTGACGATGAAACACAATCATGAGATGTAGCCGACGCACTTGAAGCCGGGTGAGTGCAAAGGGCTTCCATCATCGGTCATGATGAAGAGGTCAACACTTGTGCGTCAGGCAGCGGTGCGCAGCCAGCAAATGGGTTTGTGTGGCCGTTCACAAGGTAGTCAAGCAAGTGTACGGTTCGGGACAAGCGGCCCACGTGGTAGAAAACCCTCTTCGCAGGTCCAAGAAAAGTAGCGGCATCATGGGCGTAGCTAGGCAAGCGCGGCAGTATTCCACACAGTAGCGGGATCATTGGCGGTAAAAATCACTACACTGCTTGTGCAGTTTCTTTGCTAATACACCGGAGAGCCGGAATATGGGTATACTGTAATAATCTGTAGCGCAGAAAGTGAAGCGTGGCCAGGAGCTAACGATGCACCACGGCTGCTTCAACACATGTCACATGCATCGTCACCACCGGTGTCCTGGAAGAACGTGGCTGCAGATGTGGTGGTCCATCCTCGCCGCAACGTCAACAGCAGAAGCATATCGCCATTGCACGCATGCCATTGCAGCCAGTCAAAGCTCCACCACCCTCTGCAAAAGGAGCTGTTTCTCTTTAACATCATCACCCCGTACAGATGGCTCCTGCTCACTCCTCGCTACTCATGGCGCCAGCAGTCGTCAGCTGAGGCGATTGCAAGAGACAAGGAAAAATGCTTCCAACCATCCGTAATTGCATGAAGCTTGACTGTTCTCACTGTCCAAGTTGATGGTACTGCAGTTCCCCTCCCTTTCAAATGGTTGACTCTGTAAGCCGTTTCAGAGAAACTAAAGGCTTGTGCCGAGCCTAGATGAGAGTTCCGAGCCTGTAAATTTCTTTCCAAACAGTGCATTACCAGCACTTCACATATATGGTATAACAGAATGTGGCCAGTCCTTGAGCATATCGGTTTGGTTCAAGGTGCACGGCATCGCGACGTCGGAGCTGAAACTAAGGTCTAGGCCAGTACATGTCCTTTACCGGCCCACTGAGGTGAATGTGTCTTCACTGCCCAAGTCAACACCAACAACTTGAAAAGGAGACGCCGCTTTTTTTTAATTTTACGTCCTCCACCGTATGTCAAACAGTGCTCCTTGCGTCCATTGTCCGCCTCCTCCTCCTCCACCATCACCACCATCTCAGCCTCCACAAGTACTGCTCCATCATACCAACATGTTGTAGGCACAGCGTGGTCACGCAGTACCTACACCTGGCTTTGCCTCGGCGAACAAAGTCACACAGGGAGGAACTGGCTGCCGACGTCATGCATGCAATAAATAATGTGTGTGCTTACTCCGCAGCCAACATGCAATCGGAAGCATTAGGTGACGGACAAGGAGAACATGGTGTCCGCGCTGCACCGTAGGAGGGATGGACCATGTGCCCTGCATGGTGTGCATCGTTTCAAAGTCTGTATGTGAAAAGTTCCTGAAGAGACTTCCACCCGAATCTACAGAAGATTCTAAAAATGGCCAGGAAACTGTGCATTCCCCCTTATCCATTCCTTAAAAGCAGGAACACCCTCCTCAAGTTCAGTGGCAAGAAACGGCCTCTCCTCCCAACTGACACACCTCTGATATGCGATGTTTTCCACCCTTGGAATTCCAGCCTGCACATGTAGGACCGACTGTTAAGAACAGAGAAAGTCCATTAACGATTTTTGATGATCAAGGAGGACAGGAGTACTCCCCCCTGTGGTAACTTGATGTCAGTCCAGAGCAGCTCCATGCTTGATACCTTCCCGTTTGATGAGAGCCAATCGAGGAGGCCACGTTATTTGTCAGTCGGCCAGGACTAACGGTATTGGAAATAACGTCCTCCACACTGCTTCAGTCCCTGGAACAGATGCTGAAAAATCTGTCTGGGCAGGAGACTTGAGTAGACGTGGCGACGTACATTTCGCGGCAACATGATCCGGTGGGGACTGAAATGGAGGGAGGATGGCAGGAGGAATGAAGGACATTGTGAGCAGAAGCATTGTCTGGTGAAAGTGAGTGGGATTTTTCTACCCAGGTGACAAGAGAGGAGGAGCAGGTCAAGCAGGAGGAGCTAGATGAGATGAGGAGAGCGACGAAGCAAGATGACCCCGCAAGCACCTGGCTGTATACAGTGGAATGGCGGCGAGGAGAGCCCCACGAGTCACTTGTTCAGAAGGCCCCAGCATGCCTGATTTGCTGGCTAGTGACAGCCGAATAGTCCCAGCATCCCGGCAGAGGATGACTTTCTGACTCCGCACCCATTGACCCACGCTACCGTCCAAAATGGAGCCTTTTTCGCCTATCTTGCTGAGAGGAGGACAAACTCAAATACTAAAGGTAAATCCTCCGTAGTCAGTTGCCACTCCTTATGTCGGCATCGTCCCTCCTCTGACAGGTCTGACGGGGGGTTTCTTCACGCTCACGTAATACGCCGTGGCTGCAGATGGAAGGGTGTGGGTAGGAGCAGTAACCAGCACCATCAGCATGCAAACCTAGTCTGGAGTCACAGATTGAGCATGCTTCCTTCACTCCTGCCTAGTGAGGAGGGCAGTGTCGTCCAGCAGCCAGCAGCAGGACCGTGTAGCAGTCCCTGAACCAACAGGTGTGGCCTACTTGGACAGCACTCTGCCACCCCAGTTAGAAGATCCGCTTTGACTACTGGGCACCAAACTGTAAGTGTGCCGCAACTTGACGAGTATAGCATGTGGAGAAGCAGTCCTGCCCGTCCAGTAGTCGTGGCATCAGATCGGGAGTTCAGTGCGCGGGGGGCCATTGTTACCCAAGGATAACCCGCTTGTCCCCAGGAAATGTGGAAACGACTGACCTTTGTCAGATGAATCAGGCGTGGATCGGCCAGGATTTCCCCACACACAATGCCTTAGTGTCAGACTACAATCAGCATGATGCCTCACCCAAACTGTGAGAAATGATTCTGGGTTCAAACTACCTGCCTCAGCCACTATCTGAAGCCGCCACAACCCCTGATGCCACACATCTGCTGACTATTTCTCCATCTGCCACCAACATCTTTACAGGGACTGGTAATGCCACACACCTCCACACTCGTCATTGTGCTCACTCTCTGACCTCAGCCTGCTTCTGCTTTGTTTTCTTCAGTGGCCGTGACATCCACCCTGTTTCATTGGGCCACTCTGAGGCCTACTACCCATTTTATTGCCACCTCCAGATTGTTATTCTTGCCACTGTCTGACCTCATCTTGCTGCTGTGCTGCTGCCTTGGACCTCCACACTGTGTCATTGTGTGCCACTTTGTGGCCTACTCCTGTTATTTTGCCACCTCCAGAATGTCATTGTGGTGCGCACTGTCTGACCCTCATGCTGCTGCTGCCGTCGCCTCCACACTGTGTCATTGTGCCATACTCTGACCTCCTATGCTGCTGCTGGTGTACTCCATTCTCTGTCAATTGTGCCACTCTGTGGCCACTCCTGTTTTAGCCACCTGCATAATGTCATTGTGCACAGTCTGACCTCATGCTGCTGCTGCCGTGACCCTCCACACTGTGTCATTGTGCCACTCTGTGGCCTACTCCTTTTTTTTGGCCATCCCTCCAGTAATGTCATTTTGCCACTGTCTGACCCTCATGCTGCTTGCAGTGACCTCCACACTGTGGGTCATTGTGACACTCTGTGGCCTACTCCAGATTTTTGCCACCTCCAAATGTCATTGGTCCACTTCTCTGACCTCAGCTGCTGGTGTCTGCCGCTTCACCCTCCACACACTGTCACTAATGGTTGCCTACCTGAGCCCCTCAGCTTTGTTTTTTTTTCAGATTTCGCTGGCAATGACTTTATCATGTACTTCCCGCTTGAGTTTTCTGGTCAGCTTTTTGCCCTCTTAAGTGCCCAGGAAATTTATAGTGAAGTGATTTTCTAAGAGCGGTGGCCGTCATGTGAGTGTCATACAAAACACAACATTGAAGAAGCCCAAACCAAGCTCCTCTGCACATTAAGCATGTCACAACGTTCTACAAGCAACCTTCAGGCCTCTGTGCAGCTAGGGACATAGCTGTTTTTAACGCCGATCCTCCCGAAGTAATTCGAAACCGAATTTAATTTTGATCGGGAAAGTTTGGCAAAAGTGACCGAACCGAATTTTTTAAAAATTCGCCCATCTCTAGAAACAAATAATGAGGGTGTTTTAGGGACACCAATACTAAAATAGATGCACTTTTCTAATTTGTTACTGCTATCTTCTTCCGACATCTACCTCGGGTTTGTATGACATTCTCCTTTTATACCATCCACGCATTGCTTTTTTCTGATTAACAGAAGTAAATGGATTTTTGGGCGCTCTTTCACCCTCTTTACATATCTCTTGCTTTCATGTACTCAAGCAGTTCTTTGGCGCTAATTAGATCCTTTTTTGTGTGTATGTGTATATGTATTTTTTTCTCTGTGAAGTCCATTTAGGGAACATACTTTGCTAGAAAACCTGTATGATCTAGAGTTTCCACTCCGCTCTGGCTTTTAAGACCGTGGCTCTGCTAATTATAGCTTCATTAGTTTTAATCATACAGAGAAAGTCATAGAAATTTGTCTTGTACTTGGTGTGGAGAAGTGGGATATGCCTATATAAGAAGTCACGCATTAAGTGTGCCTGTGCAGAGACATTGTGATGAATGAAATTCCTTGCATGTGTGTTCTTACTATATTAGAGTTAGAGCTATAGTAGGACAAAGCATTTAGTTTAGTAGATGGCAGCAAATTCATTATAAGGGACAAGAAGGATGCAATACAATAGTTTTAATGCTACTTTGAACTGTCTCATCATAGTGCAGGTCAAAGTTTAGATAATCCTAGTGATAAGCTCAAAAAAAATCTGATCATTCAACTCCCAACTGCGCAACCAAGTTCACACCTTGGCTGTTTCCTGTAGTCAAAACCATTACAGCGTTACCTCTGTTTTACTACCAATTTACGTGGCTATTGACCACCTGTCAGACTGGGATGCCTAGGGCCCACCAGAGGAGTTGATTTTAGGGGCCTACTTTACCTTGCTGTCTCTATGCCCCACCCAGTCGCTTAAATTTATTCAGACTGATGTTATGACAATCTGTAATCAAGGTATATCTCTGGGGCTTCTGAGTCTCCATCACTTAATTGCAGCAGGACATCGTGGTAAACCTAAAGGGTGACATGTATGTATGGGGCTGCGCCAGTAGTCAGGTGTCCTTTCAACCCTGTCCTTTAGATTTATGATCAGGCGCACTTCAAAATTATGCATATTATCGGGTGCCTGCGGCACTTTGTAATGCCCATGAGTTCGGGGGGGCATTTGGAAGGGTTTTCCCCCACAACCGATGATTCTACCATTTCTGACTGAAGGAGGAAAAAACTATCGCATTCTCTGGAACGCCAGCCCTTAAAAAAAAAAGGGGTTTTTCTGAGCCTGGTTAAAATTTTGGGGACAAAAAATACCAAATCTAGACCCGCATAGAACAGTTTCATGATTCAGGCGAATTCTATGCTGCAATGTGCGAAAAAAAAATTTCGTCGGGCCCAAAATACATACACCCCAAAAAAGGTCTAAAGATAATGCCCCCCTGAATGATACATTTTCATATTTCAACTAGATTCATTAAGATACACAAACAATGTTTTGGATGAAATCCCATGTTACAATGTAACAATTGTTTTTACTAAAAAAACAATGACATCGAAAAAATAATACCAAATATCGAAAGGGAAAAAACAACAGGCTACGCACGGTACTGTAACGTCCCCGGAAAAGCAAGGGAACATTGTAAAATTTTAGAGATTGAACCACCATTGAACAAAAATAACCAGTCTAATAAACAATAGCAGCGGCCTATGCATTAGAAATGGGCTTTTGAAGGTCAACATGACAGGAGACAAAAAAAAAAAAACACGTCTCAGCCGCAAAATGAACTAACAATGAACTAACGAGACAAACAACCAGACAGTCTAAACATGCTCACACACACTCACCCAGGGGTGGAGGGGGGATGGGGCTGGGTAATGGTCGTAAAGTTACCAAATAACACCACTACATAAAAATACCAATAATTCCACCAAGACCAAATATCACAACATCATGACCACATATCAAAACCACATAGTGACTGAATAATACCATTATACCATGACCACATATCGCCACACAATGACCACATATCACCACCACTTAATGACAGAATAATACCTCAACCCAGAAAAACAATCACCACACACGTGACTGAATCATGCTTCCCCCACCCGAACCAAATTTACCCCCCCCCATAGTTCTAAAAATCCACCATATTGACCCATAACACCCCACATAATCTGAATAAAACCAAACGTTTTGAATAATAAAGCATACCAGCCCAAATTTTCCCATCACATTTTTCTGAATAATACCTCCCACCATGATCACTATCACCCCACACAGTGATGAATAACATCCAAATAGACCACATATCACCATATATTTTTACTGAAAAATACCATCAGGGAAATTACGATGTCATCATATGTTGAGTTTAACAGAAAAAAAACTAGTTCAAATTTGAACCTCGAATTCTGTGGGTTTGGTTCAAGTTCTATTCGATTGCTAATTTCGAACCCCTTAATTCCATTGGGTAAATGTTCTGGTTTAATTTTTTTACCTATACAGGGGGGGGAGGGAAAGCTGGAAAATTAAACCCTCCAAAAGTAAATTGGGGTACATGGAACAGCTTAGTGAAAAAAGCTTGTTTCTAAAAGTGCAGTAAAAAAGAGGGCTCAAATACTTCATTCCTTTCAATGCTAACGAAAAATAATACAAGCAAGCAAGGGCATAGGGGCAGCGGCAGGCTCGGACTGGCCACCGGGTAGGGGAATCCCCCGTGGGGGCCTCCCGAGCCCTGTGGGGCCCCAGGCATGCCGTCTCTCCCGGGGCCCGGCCGCGACCGGCCCCCGAACGCCCGGACCCGCCCCCACGCCCGAGACCGACCCGGGGGGGGACTAATTCCCCCCCTCCCGGGGTGCCCCGGTGCGCGGGGCACAGGCCCCAGCGCTGAAATCCGCCGACCCCGGGAGGTTAAGGACAGGGTTTAAAGGGTTTTGCCACGATCCATTTTTTAGTCCTCAGCCAGCCTTCAGCTTTGTGTGCTCAGAAGGGGCTGGTGATTTGTTTGGATTTCAATCATTGACCCAGCAGGGTGACACACCAGGGGCCCTTTTTCTTTAGTCAAAGAAAGGTCGTTTCTTTACAGAGGTACAAAATTTAAAAAAAAGGGGTATAGGGGGGCGGAAAAAATTACAACACCTGGGGGTTGAACACAAGGCCCCGTCTGAGAGGAGAGGTTATGTCTGGGCTGTGCGACCAGGGCTGGGAGCTCGCAGCCCGGGTTGTATGCCTGGGACACTGAAACAAGGGCTCACAAAAAGGGCAGCTAAAAAAAAAATGGTACAAAATTTTTTAATAAGGATGAAGGGTGAAAATGTTTATTTTTTTAATTTGAAGCTTCCCACTAAATTTTTTACTTCGTGGCAAAACCCCTTTAAGCCTGCCGGGCCCCGGCCCCCTAGCTACGTAGGCGTGCGGTGAGTCTCTTACCGCGCCGCCTATGCAGGGGGGCATATGGAGCCGGGGCAGCTCGGAGCGGGCCGGGAGCGGGAGCCGGGAAAGGGCTGTTTGTTGTTTTTTTTTTTTTAAAACTACCCACGGGGGTCCCTGGCTAAAAAGGGGGCCAACAACAAGGGGGGCCCCTGACTACTGGGGGGGGCCCGACACTAGGGGGGCCCCGGCATAGGGGGGGCCAGGCACAGGGGGGCCCTGACTACTAGGGGGCCCTGATTACTGGGGGGGCCCCTATTAGTAGGGGGGCCCGGGGCTACTGGGGGGCCCCGCTATTGGGGGGCCCTGATACAGGGGGGCCCTGGCTATTTGGGGGGCCCCCTGGCTACTAGGGGCCCTGGCATAGGACCCCGGGGCTACTAGGGGGGCCCTGACAAAAGGGGGGCCCGGGGCTACAAAGGGGGGCCCGGCTACTAGGGGAGCCCTGGCTACAGGGGGTCCTACTACGGGGGGGCCCCTGTACGGGGGGCCCGGCTACTGGGGGGGGGCCCTGGCTCTGGGGGGGGCCCCAAATAAAAAGGGGCGCCCTGGTTTGGGGGGGCACGGGCAAAAAGGGGGTTCCTGGCTCCTTTAAAGGGGGCCCTGACTACTAGGGGGACCCTGGCTGGCTACAGGGGGGCCCTGGCTGGCTACAGGGGGGCCCTGGCTAACTACCTGGGGGGCCCTCTCTACAAAGGGGGGCCCACTAAAAGGGGACCCTGGCTCCCTCCATGGGGGCCCGGCTACCTACAGGGGGGCACGACTAAAAAGGGGGGCGTTGGTACCTACATAGGGGGCCTTGGCTCCTATAGGGGGGCCCGACTACAAAGGGGGCCTTTGACTAAAAGGGGGGGCCCGGAAATCAAAGGGGGGGGCCCTGACTACCTACAGGGGGCTCTCTCAAGGGGGGTTAGGCTACCTACAGGGGCCCTGACTAAAGGGGGGGCTTGGCTACCAAAGGGGGACCCGGCTCCTACGGGGGGGCCCTTCTACAAAGGGGCCCTGCTACCTACAGGGTGCCCTGACAACCTACGGGGGGGCCCGGCTACCTAAATACAAGGGGGCTCTGACTCCCTACACAAGCTAAAGGGGGGGGGGGGCCCTGACTTCCTCACATACCTAAAGAGGGCCCCTAACACTTAAACAACCTAAAGGGGGCCCCTAACTACCGTATAGTCCCTAAAGGAGACCCCAACTGTCGTATATACCTAAAGGAGACCCCTAACTGCCTGTATACTATCTAAGGAGGCCCTAAGTGCCTGTATACTCCCTAAAGGGTTCCCTAACTGCTTGCAGCCTTTATAAAGGAACTTAACACCTAAAAGCTTACCTAATGGGGGAAACCCACCACCTACAGCCTAACTAATTGGGGACTCACCACACCAACCTACAGCCTATTAATGGGGTCACTAACCCAACTGTAGCTATCTACTTTCCTAACGGGGGGCCGCTTACTACCTGGGGGCTTTTTAACCTACCCCCCTGTGGCTAGGTACCCACCGCCGCCGGGGGCTGGCCTCCCAACTTACCCAGCGAGATTACCCCAAAAGGGGGCCCTATCCATTACCTGGGGCCCCTCCCCACCCTCCAACCCCTTAGGATCAGGCTTGACCCGCCCCAAACCCCCTTTGGGAATTTGTACAGGGTGGGAAATAGGTAAAGAAATCGGAAAAAATTGAGGATTCAAATATTTGTGTGTAATTTCCCAGGAATGGTTTGTGGCCGGGACAAAGTCATCATGGCGATAGGAACGGGTGCAAAGAAAAGGGAAAAAGAACAGCTCATAAGAGAAGAGAACAACTCCTCAGACGTCTCTGGTGAGTCCCTGATTTCAGGGGTTATTTTTTATATTGTAATGTGATGGTGACCTGAGCTGGTGTCTGATCTCTATGTGCACTATATTTACTATTTTGCCGTAGATAGAGAACTCTATCAGTCCTCTATCTGTAAAACACAAAAACGTAACTTTTATTATGTAAAACTCTTAACCTCTATACACACTATTTAAAAACCTGATTTCTAACCTCGTCATTTAACCCTTTTTGCTTCTGAAAGAAGGAATAACTCCTTTTCTATTATCAGATCTGGTGGAGCACCACCTGTTAACAGGAGAGCCTTATGTCTATAGCAAAGTACTAGCTCCAGTAAGGGATCCCAAGCCTACTACCTAGGCAGTCGTCCCTAATCTCATGGACACAAAACAAATAAGGCCCCCTTGTGACACCGTCTGCAGCAGGTGACACTTCTAGACAGAGGTGAGAAATCACAATTTAAAACGTCATGTCTGACCTCCCCGACATGTTTCGCCAGCTAACCTGGCTTCATCAGGGGTTATAGGTCCGATCACATCTGGTCTAAGCTCACTTCCTTTTATATCATGTTATGTACACCCCCTATTCAGGTGTTCACCAATTAGCCATCAGAGAATCCACATAAAACCCACTCCCCCTTCTGCTCTCCTGCACGCACACTCATAATATGTCCTGCTAAAGCTACCACCATGCTCCCATGAACAGCAATCCTCAGGCAAATTCGCCATCTCCATAACAGGCTTGCGCCCCATCTTACCGTACTGCCCGTGCCAACGCACTGCACCAGCAGACACCTCAGCCCTGACTGTGATGGACTTCCATTTTATTTCTCTCATATTATTGCAACTGCGTGCCTCACCTAGAACGGACTAAGCAGAATAGGTGTTACATTCCACAGCACACTACCAGCTTTATCAACTCCCATAAGCCCCCTCTCTTCCACGTCTAATATGCATATTCATTGGGAATATAGATTCCACTGTACAGTACACCACTGTCATATTATCTTCCCATAAAACACTTCTCCTATATATCTAATATACATATTCATTTTAATAAAGCTGCAAGCCCTATTAAATACATGTTTCATTGTGCTGTATACTATTGTCTCAGACTATTTCCATAAACCACTTCTCTTTTATATGTAATATTCATATTCATTTTAATAAAGCTGCAGGCTCTTTGGTTAGCCCTCCCTCCCTCCTGCAGTTTGACCTCACAACTTCCCCATTGAAGATTCTCTCCTCCGACTCACGGCTTGCCACCTAATTCATTATGTCACAGTAGAAGCATGCAAAAATATGGGAGCATGCAAAAATATTAGTATCTTCAAACGCTATTGCATCTAGTTGCATCTAGTTAGCACTAGATCAACGCAGCGAGCAGAAACAATAAATCTATACATAGATGAATATATACATGAATAGGTAGTTATCCACTCCCAGGCTGCGTCTCGCCACAACAACGCGAGTGCACATACCATACAATTCAGCTGCCAACAAACCCCTCCATGCACAAAAGCAACATACATACATCCCGATTTGTTAAATAGAAACCGTGGCCTCACATGATCAATACCTATCATCATTACAGGACCCAGGGAAAATGATGGACAACGTAGAGGCGGGGGGGGGGGGGGGGGAGAGCGGTGGCAGGGGGGGCCAGGAGGGAGATGGGAGAGAGGAAAAAACATATGTGAACTCTGATGCTTCCATAGTCATGTATTCAACTGTGCTATATCCACTGACCGTACTTAATCACATATATCATGTTTCTTCAAAAATTATTATATAGGGAATCAGCAAGATTAAATAAATGCTGAAAATGAAAAGCCTTCATTTAGGCCTTTAGGTTTCAATGTATTGAGTCTGTATATCCATCTTGCCTCTTCCTGCAACAAAACTACATCCAGATCGCCCTTTCTTTCCCCTAGCTTTTTCACACAGATGCCCCAGAATCTAAGCACCTCTATTTCACCATTATGTACTTCCAAAATGTGTCTCGCTAGGGGGTATCACCTCTACTTTTAATAGTACTCAGATCTTGCGAGATCCGATGACGAAACTCCTGTATGGTTTTTCCCACATAGATCTTGGGGCAAGTACAAATGGCCCCATAAATCATCCCCCTGGTTAACAATTAATGAATTGTCTTATCTCAAATCTTCTCTTATCAATCGGATTAACAAATTCTTTAGTTTTCCATATGAATGGACAGAATGAACAGTTGCCACAGGGATATGAGCCTACCACCGGAGACTGTAACCATGTTTTTTTGCCATCTCCCTCAAAATGACTATGTACAAATTCATCCCTAAGATTTTTTCCTCTTCTATAAGTGACACTAGGGTATTTAGGAATCACCTCAGAGAATACTGGATCTGCCTTCAGAATGTGCCAATGTCTTCTAAGTATGCCCCTCATTTCATTGGCCCTATCATCAAAGGTACCTATACAACGAATTAAATCAGTTTTTTCTTCCTTCTTTTTACTGATCAGGTTATACCAGTTCACAGGAAAGACATTAGAGCTTGAACAGGTTCAAAGGCGGGCAACAAAAATAATAAGAGGACTGGGTGGACTGCAATACCCAGAAAGATTAGCAAGATTAGGGTTATTTAGTTTACAGAAAAGACGGCTTCGGGTGACATAATAAATATGTATAAGTATATTGAAGGTCAATATAGAGATCTCTCCCAAGATCTATTTATACCCAGGACTGTATCCAGAACAAGGGGGCATGGAGCTGGACAGGAGAAATAAGTATACTTCTCTTTATTTTAACCTTTTCCTGACAGGGCCTTTTTTATATGTTTGTTCCTTTTTTTCCCAGAATATCAAGAGACTTAACCTTTTTTTTTTTTTGGTCTACAAAGTCATATGAGGGCTTGTTTTTTGCGGAACAACATGTACTTTTCAAAGGTGCCACTGACTGTAACACAAAACAGAAAAAAAGAATTCTAAGTGGGGTGAGAAGTGAAAAAAAACGTAACTGCAGAATTTTTGAACGGGTTTCATTTTTATGATGTTCACTCTTTAATCTAAATGACATTTTATTTTTATTCTGTAGGTTTGTAGGATTCCAGTAATAAAAAATGTATAGAGTTTTCTTGTAGTTTTTTAATTGAAAAAAAATATAAACATTCCTTAACTCTTACACTTTGCACTGCAGCCATTTTATGCAACCAATCATTTTTGTGTTTTTCAAGCCATGGACCTGAGTAATGGCTTGATTTTTTGTGGGCTGAAGTGAAGTTTTATTGGCACTATTTTGGGATACATGTCATTTTTTGATCACTTTTTATTCAAATTTTGTAAATCTTTTTTACAATATTTAGCCTACAAGATAACTGATGTTATATCTTAAGAGATCAGACATTAGGGGGGCTTGATTGGGTTTACCAAGATTTTTTTCCACCTAAGGCTATGTTCACACTGCTTAACTGCGGGATGAAATTACGCCCCGCACTTATGCCGTGTGGCCGGGAGCGGGGGGCCGGCCCCTTGCCGGCCCATAGACTTGCATTAGCAGCGGCGTGTATATGCCGCTGGTAATTCACATGTCACTTATCTCCCCCCTCGGCGTATTCGCCGAGCAGGGAGAGGAGACATAATCCATAGTTCTCTATGAGAACTGTGGATTACCGTAATGACTGGGCCGTTTTCAGCCCGTAATTTGCGCACTCCGGCGCGTAATTACGGACCGAATTACGGCCCATTTTAAGCCGTGTGAACATGGCCTTAGACTCATTCTGGGGGGAGAGGGAGGGCGACACTGGGGTCATGGTTGCAGCTAAAGGATTAAACAGCAAAGATCAGAGCTGGCTCTGATCTCTGCTGTTAGCGGCAGGTATCAGCTTTAATAATCAGCTGTAACGTGTGGAGTTGGTTCAGTAAGTGAGCCCGCTCCATACATCTTTACCGACAATTTGACGGACTGATATGTCCATTGTCAATAAGGGTTTAAATGGGCGGCAGTATAGTAAAAATAATAATAGGAAAAGACGTGTACAACCCCTTTAATAACTGAATATCCTGGCTTCATCTAACATCCCTCAAACAAATCAAAGTAAATTAATGACATATGTTTTTCCAGATCATAAAGAGGAACAATTATGGAATCATCAACATGAAAAAAGTCACAGTTATTACTTTGTTGGTTCTTCTCATGGTGCAAAGGGGTTGTCCAGTGGAAAAGAAATCAAAATAATATATATTTTTTTTAAATTATACATTTATGTAATGAACTTTCATTATTTTTTGTGGGCTTACTGCAGTTCTAGATCAGCTGTTTGATGACAACAAGCTCAGTAGTTCTGTGTGTATGGACACATAGGAAGCAGCTCTGTGTCAAACCCAGGAGATCAGATGACCAAAGAGGTGTGGCTTTTTTCAGTACAGCCTTTGAAGCCACAACCCTTTTGAACTGCCTCTCAATGCTTTCAACCACAGGGAGTGTGTTCAGAGAAGGAGGAAAGTTATCACAGAAATATGAACAAAGACTAAAGCAAGCTATAAAAGTATTTTTTATTTGAGGGGCGGGAGTTTGCTTGACATACCCATTAAGGGCATCCTTAATTCTTTGAGGCTTGGACTTGACTAAGGATAAACAATATTCTCCATGAAGTTGTTTCCAACTGTCTTGATGGGTGGTGAAAAATCAGCTATACAGTGTGGAATATATATATATATTGTAGGAAGGCACAAGGTGCGGTAGTGGACGGACGCTATGTGTCACCGATCTGTCTAAGATCGGTGAAATAAAGCCTATATATTTTGGTGTCAGCGGCAATAGGCCACTGATACTTTTGGTATGTGTAGTATTGGCAGTAATGCCGTAATCCGGGTCGGGCTTTATTGAGCAGTCTGTAGAGTTGGGTGGGATGGACTGCTCCCACACTCCGGTCCTGGGCTTACCAGCCCTATATAAGGCCAGCAGGCTCAGGTGGAAGGGGGTGTGGTTCCATTCCTGTCAAACACTGCTCAGTGGAGTGAGCAGGAGTGAGAGAGCCAGAGCTGGGCCTGGATAACCGTGGATGTACTACAGAGACCGGCATACGTATTGCACAACGAAGGACGGCCTCCGTTTGAGCTGATTCCCACAATTGGTGTCTCGGATGCGGGCAACATCCTGGAATAAAAGGCTGCATGTCCTGGATTAAGGCGGCTGCTACGTTTAAAAACCAAACAAGTGAAATGGAGGAGCTGCTGAAGCACCTGGTGCAGGTGAGCACCCAGCAGCAACAGGCCCATGCTGAATCTGTGCGGTCACAGCAGGAGACCAACCAGCTCCTAATCAGGCAGATGGCCATCATGGAGGAAGCTATCCGGGGGAAGGAGGCCCCAGCTACACCCCGTCAGGAGGACGGACAGCAGGTGCGGAAGAGGGTGCGAGACGCCCTGCAGAAGATGACCCCAGAGGACGACGTGGAAGCCTTCCTTACCGTCTTCGAGCGGGTGGCTGAACGGGAGAGACTACCAGCTCCGCAGTGGGCAGAGGTCCTGGCCCCGTTTCTCACTGGCGAGCCTCAAAAGGCTTACTATGACTTATCTCTGCAGGATGCCAGGGAATACCCTCGACTCAAGTCGGAAATTCTGGCGCGCCTGGGCGTGACGGTCACAGTCCGGGCACAAAGGGTGCATCAGTGGGGATACAGGAGGGACCGGCCCCCGAGGTCCCAAATGTTTGATCTCCTGCACCTCATCCAGAAATGGCTGCAGCCGGAGGTCTGTTCCCCAGCCCAGATGGTAGAGAGGGTCATGATGGACCGCTTTGTGCATTCTCTTCCCAAGTCAGTGCAATGCTGGGTGGCGCAAGGGAATCCCCAGACGGCGGATGACTTAATCGGCTTGGTAGAGAGATATCAGGCCATGGAGAATTCCCTGGCTGATCCAGGACCCTATGCCTCTCCCTACTGGCAGACCCCGACTGACCCAGGAAGTCAAAGAAGCGGTACTAAGCTCCCTAGAGACGCCCGTCCTAAGGCCAAGGCCCTGCCAGCGCCGACCTCCCGACCCCCTGTCCGGGACATTATCTGCTGGAGATGCCAGGCTGTTGGGCATGTGGCGGCCCGGTGCCCCCTTGGCTCGGAACCGATGGACTGTTCCGTTGGGCGGCGTACGTCTCTGTTGGTGCTTCCGGCATGCACAGCCGGGTTGGACACTACCCAGGGACTTCCACTCTGTCCCATCAGGGTGAATGGCATCCCTGTAAGGGGTCTCCTGGACTCGGGAAGCTTGGTTACTCTCCTGACAGCCAGTATTCCCCATGTTTTGGTTCCAGGGAAAACTTTGGGGGTCACCTGTATACATGGTGATACCAAAGCGTACCCCGTGGCCCAAGTAACTTTAAAATCCGATGGGGGTACGGTGTCACACCATGTAGGCATTGTGCGGGGATTAGTGCACGAAGTTATAATTGGCCGGGACTGCCCTCTCTTTTGGGGACTGTGGGAAGGTGCCATACAGCGAAAGCACCCCAAAAACCCAGACAGTCCTGAGAGCACTGACCATGAGGTGGTCCCCGAATTCCCGTTCTCCGTCATGGTAGGGGATGGTGAGGGGGAGTCAACCCTTGATGAGACACTGCCAGACCTAGGAGTATCTAGGGGAAATTTTGGAACGGCCCAGCTGAGGGATGAGACCCTAAAAGGGGCCTTCAACAGCGTGGTGGTACTTGATGGGGTACCCCAAGAGTCAGGGGCTGAGGAAAGATTTCCCCATTTTGCAGTAAATCAGGATTTGTTGTACCGGGTGACCAAAATCCGTGAGGGAGTGGTGGAACAACTTCTGGTTCCCACACCATACAGGCGGATGGTAATGGATCTGGCCCACAGTCACGTGTTGGGGGGACACCTGGGGGCCGATAAGACCATAGAAAGAATTCTACACAGATTTTACTGGCCAGGGTGCTACAGGGAAATCCGAGACTACTGCCAGTCCTGTCCCCAGTGCCAGATCACCTCCCCTGTTGCCAGTTTTCGCAGCCCACTAATACCATTGCCTATTATCGAGACACCCTTTGAGAGAGTAGCAATGGATTTAGTAGGGCCCGTGGTAAAGTCGGCTAGAGGACACCAGTATATTCTGGTCGTCATGGACTACGCCACCAGGTACCCAGAAGCTGTACCCCTTAGAAATGCTTCCTCCAAGGTAATTGCTAGAGAACTATGGCACATATTTTCCAGAACGGGCTTGCCGAAAGAGATCCTGACGGATCAAGGGACCCCGTTTATGTCGAGAGTTATGCAAGATCTTTGCAAGGTTCTGAAGGTGACCCAACTACGCACCTCTGTGTACCACCCCCAGACAGATGGCTTGGTGGAACGTTTCAACAAGACCTTAAAGGCCATGTTGAAGAAGGTAGTAGAGAAAGATGGCCGAGATTGGGACTACCTGTTGCCATATCTCCTGTTCTCGATCCGAGAGGTTCCCCAAGCTTCCACAGGCTTCTCCCCTTTTGAGTTACTCTATGGCAGGCATCCCAGGGGACTATTAGATATTGCCAAGGAGACCTGGGAGAGTGAGGTCACGCCCCATAAAAGCGTCATTGAGCATGTGGCACAACTACAGGAGCGGATCACTCAGGTACTCCCTATTGTTAAGGAACACCTCTTACAGGCGCAGGAGGCGCAAGCGAGGGTCTACAACAGGTCAGCCCGGGTGAGACAGTTTAGGCCAGGGGACAGGGTCCTAGTCTTAGTACCAACGGTGGAGAGCAAGTTCCTGGCGAAATGGCAAGGTCCCTACGAGATAGTTGAGAAGGTGGGGGAGGTCAACTATCGGGTCCATCAGCCAGGGAGAAGGAAGCCCTACCAAGTATACCATGTTAACTTGCTCAAGCCATGGAAAGATAGAGACCCCCCGGAGGCATCTTGCTTGGTGTCCCAACCAGAGACCAGTATAGAGGCAGTGAAGATTGCAGAGACTCTGTCTCCTTCTCAGACGCAACAGTGCAGACAACTGCTGCAACAAAATAGGGACTTATTCACAGAGGCACCAGGGCTAACTCATGTTGTAGAACATGAGATCATCACAGAGCCTCAGGTGAGAGTGAATTTAAAACCTTATAGGATTCCCGAGGCCCGTAGGAAAATTGTGGCAAAGGAAGTGCAGAGAATGCTAAAATTAGGAGTGATAGAGGAGTCTAAGAGCGGATGGTCCAGCCCCATCGTGTTAGTCCCTAAGCCTAACGGTGAGTGGCGCTTTTGCAACGACTACCGCAAGCTAAATGAAGTATCGAAGGTCGATGCATACCCCATGCCCCGGGTAGATGAGCTTATTGAGAGGCTAGGACCAGCCCGGTATATCACCACCCTAGACCTGTCCAAGGGGTATTGGCAAATCCCCTTAGCAAAGGAGGCCCGAGAGAAAACAGCCTTTTCCACACCAGACGGGTCCTTCCACTATGTAAGAATGCCGTTTGGGTTACAGGGGGCCCCCGCCACCTTCCAAAGAGCTATGGACAGGATCTTAGGTCCCCACCGGGCATATGCGTCGGCTTACCTTGACGACATAGTCATCTTCAGCCGGGATTGGGAGAGTCACCCTAAGAAGATCCAAGCTGTCCTAGATGCGCTAAGGAAAGGTGGTTTTACCATAAACCCTAGTAAGTGCGCCATCGGGATGGAAGAGGCCCGTTACTTGGGGTATGTCGTGGGAAGGGGGGAGATAAAGCCCCAAGTAAACAAGATAGAAGCATTCCATAACTGGCCCCGCCCACTTACCAAGAAACAAGTGAGAGCATTTCTGGGAATCGTGGGGTATTACCGGCGGTTTATCCCCAAGTTTGCCGAGATGGCAACACCCTTGACGGACCTAACAAAGGGGACTAAGTCCGCCATGATCAAATGGTCCCCAGAGGCTGAGGAGGCCTTCCAAAACTTGAAAATAGCCCTGTGAAGACAGCCAGTGTTAGTGGCCCCGGATTTCTCGCGAGAATTTGTAGTACAAACAGATGCCTCAGAGGTCGGCCTAGGTGCGGTAATGTCCCAGGTTATCAATGGGGAGGAACATCCCGTGAGTTTTCTGAGCCGGAAGCTGTCCCCTGCCGAGCGTAATTACTCCATTATTGAGAGGGAATGCTTAGCCATTAAATGGGCACTAGATTCTCTCCGTACTACCTCCTGGTTGCAAATTTAGGCTGGTGACTGATCATGCCCGTTGAAATGCTAAGGGAGAAAAAGGGCAACAATGCCAGGGTCACCCGGTGGTTCCTGGCCCTGCAGGATTTTAATTTCTCGGTGGAGCACAGGCCGGGCAAGCTGCAGGGGAATGCAGATGCCCTATCGAGGGTACATAGTTTGATGGCTGAAGGTGCCCAGTCCCCCGGCATTGGGCAGAGGGGGGGGGGGTATGTAGGAAGGCACAAGGTGCGGTAGTGGACGGACGCTATGTGTCACCGATCTGTCTAAGATCGGTGAAATAAAGCCTATATATTTTGGTGTCAGCGGCAATAGGCCACTGATACGTTTTGTATGTGTAGTATGGCAGTAATGCCGTAATCCGGGTCGGGCTTTATTGGAGCAGTCTGTAGAGTTGGGTGGGATGGACTGCTCCCACACTCCGGTCCTGGGCTTACCAGCCCTATATAAGGCCAGCAGGCTCAGGTGGAAGGGGGTGTGGTTCCATTCCTGTCAAACACTGCTCAGTGGAGTGAGCAGGAGTGAGAGAGCCAGAGCTGGGCCTGGATAACCGTGGATGTACTACAGAGACCGGCATACGTATTGCACAACGAAGGACGGCCTCCGTGTGAGCTGATTCCCACTATATATTTATTTTATTTATATATATATATATATATATATATATATATAAAATAAATATATATAAAAATAATGAAAGTTAATTACATAAATGTATAACTTTAAAACAAACATTATTTAGATTGTTTTTCACTGGACAACCCCTTTGCACCATGAGAAGAACAAACAAAGTAATAACTGACTTTTTCATGATATATATATTTTTATTACCACCATAGATTTTCAATTGGCTTGAGATCTGGACTATTGCTACCATGTCTTGGAGTTGATATATCTTCCCTAAAGAAGATCTTTAACACTCTTTACACAATGTATTATTATCCTAAAAATGACTTCATCATGACCAAACCTATTTTCTATCAATGGAATAAGGAAAGTGTCTAAAATTACTATGTCCACCCGAACATTGATTGCTGTGGTAATGATTGCCATTTCTTTTGGTCCTTTACCTGACATGTAGCCTCGTATCATGAATGAGAGGGAAATGTGATTGTTTTATTCAAGCTTTATCTTTATATGCTTCATTAGAATGAGCCCAGACACTGGCTCTAATATCATCTCTTTGTAAAATGCAAATTGGAGATTCATTATTGAATATAGCTTTCATTCGACCATCCACACACCATAATTGCTTCTCTTTAGGCCCCTTTAACCTTATTTCTTCTGTTTTTGAATTAGTGCCAGGTTTGTTTTAGCTTTTTTAATATGTAAATTCCATTTCATTGAACGGATTTCTTACATTTCTGTCACAAATGAGGGTGCACAATTAATAATAAGTTTAAACCAATTTTTAGCATAAACTATACCATTTATTTATTTTTCATTTATTTTATATTCATGTAGTTACGGCTTGAATAAGGGGATGGGACGGGGGTGGGGCGTGGGCGGGGCGGGGGCGCGGTGGGGGAGCTGCCCGCCGGCCCCATAGACCTTGTATTATCTACGGCGCGTACGCGCCGTAAATAATGTGCATAACACTTTCTCCCCCCGCGGTGGATTCGCCGAGCGGGCAGGAGCGACAGAATCCATAGTTCTCTATGTGGATTACCGTAATGACTGGGACGGATTGGAGTCGTACTGCAGCGCAAATACGGCGCGCAGTATGGCTCCAATCCGCGCCCAAATAAGTCGTTAACGAGGCCTTAGTATTCATTTATATAGCACCATTATTTCCCACAGCGCTGTACAGATATTATCATTATCCATATTGATCCCCGATTTATATTCCTGCTTAGTCGATCAGTCTGTTGTTTTAGGGGGAAACTGGAGTACCCAAAGGAAACCCACGCAAACATGGGGAGAAGATACTTTTGTAGATGTCCATGGTAGTATTTCAACCAAGGAATAGTGTTAACTACCATGCTGGGTACATCTGTGAGAAATGCACAAAATCATTTGCACAACAATTAGCAGTTTCCTCCTCACCTTCGATTTAAAAAGTGGCAAGAAAAGTGGTCTTGGTTTTCAAGATGTGGCTTAGGTCTCAAAGATTTAGACCAATTTAGAAAATGGTACAAATTTTGTTGCAGATATACACCCACTAAGATTCCTTTTTTTATGTTCCGAAATGTATTTGTAGATATACACCATTAATACATTTCATACCTATAAAAAAAATTGTTGTGCTATACTGGTTTTCAATTTGGAATAAAAGAATCGAGAGGCCTGTGTCTTTTAATTCCAAGAAAAGATAGTATATCCATCTGATTAAAAATGCCTTCATAGCCTCCATCTATGCCACTCTTCACATAGGATACATCTAGAGCAACATCTATAAATTCGCCATTTTTTTGCAATATGTTGCTGCTTTTGTAGATATGTGAACATGCGTATGGCCAAACTTAGCGCAATATGCACCCAATGACACATTTTAATTGTTGAATCCAAGATAGGTGTAATGGGTTTGGTGGATTCGCTGGACCACCGCAAGCGATTATAGTTAAGCCACGCCAGGGAGCGGAGTCTAAGTAGCCCCCGGTATTAACCAGAGCCCGCCGCAAAGTGGGATGGACTTGCTGCGGCGTGAGGCCACCAGGTTGCTACCCCTGACGTGACTTTCTTGCGATGGCGGCCGGGGTAATGCGTGGTACAGAATCGTAATCCAGAGATGTAGTCGGGGACAGGCAGAAGGTCAGGGCAGGTGGCAGAGATTCGTGGTCCAAGACAGGTAGACGGTCAGGGCAGGCGGCAAACAGGCAAGGTCAGGAAACGTAGCAGAACGGACTGGTACACGAGTGATCAGAATGGACTCCAACACTCTCTAAAGACACTGAACACACACCAACAATCTGGCAGAGAGTGTAGGGGGCGTATTCCTTATATAGGACCAGTGGCCGGCAATTGACTAATTACCGAAGCGTTCGCCCTTTAAATCCAGACCAGCCGTCGTGCGCGCGCCCTAAGTAGCGGGTACGCACGCGGCGGCTGAGACAGGCAGGAACAGCGTGCACAGGAGCGTGGACGGGTAAGTGAGCCGGCGCCGGGGCCCGGGCAGCAGGGGAATGGTAGCGGGGAGCCGCGGCACCCGGCTCGGACGCCCTGCGGGCAGGGGGGCGGCCACGGGGGGCGGCCACAGGGGGCGACGACACCCGCACCAGCCCCCATGACAGTACCCCCCCTTTTATGGAATTTAGAGAGGAGGTCAGATAACAGATTAGCCTCAGGTTCCCACGAACGCTCCTCCGGCCCGAACCACTTCCAGTCAATTAGAAAGAACCGCTTCCCCCTCACTGTTTTCTCCGCCAGCACCTCCTTGACCTCAAAGATGTTATCAGAGTCTGCCACAGGAGAAGGCGAGACAGATCCACGGGAGAAGTGATTCAGCACCACAGGTTTGAGGAGCGAAACATGGAAAGCGTTCAGGATACGCAGAGTAGGAGGCAAGCGGAGCTTATAAGACACTGGGTTTAGTTGCCGCAGTACAACAAAAGGGCCCAAATACTTAGGGCCTAACTTATAACTGGGCACCTTGAAACGAATATATTTGGCGGACAACCAAACTCTATCACCTGGCTTAAATAGGGGCGGAGGTCTACGGTACCTGTCGGCCTGGACTTTGGTGCGAGCGGAGACCCGTAGAAGGGCCTGTCGTGTGGCTTGCCAGAGTTCCTTGATGTCACGCACTTGGGCATCCACGGCAGGAACATGACACGAGGCAGCCAGAGGGAGGAGCGGGCGGGGATGTAGCCCAAACACAAAAAAAAAGGGAGAGGCTCCAGCGGATTCCGAGTCTAGTGAATTATAAGAGAATTCCGCCCAGGGGAGGAGGTCGGACCACTTATCCTGACGGGCGGATACAAAATGTCGTAGGTAGGTACCTAAAACTTGGTTAACCCTCTCTACCTGCCTGTTAGTTTGAGGGTGGTAAGCCGACGAGAAGTCTAGCTAAATCTGCAACTGACCACATAGAGCCCACCAGAATCTCGACGCAAACTGGACCCCCCTATCCACGACGATATGCAACGGAAGACCGTGTAATCGAAAAATGTGGCGGAAAAAGTGCTGGGCCAGCTGAGGAGCAGAGGGTAACCCGGGCAGGGGAACAAAGTGAGCCATCTTCGAGAATCTATCGGTCACCACCCAAATGACCATGTTACCAGAGGAGGCCGGGAGATCTGTAACAAAGTCCATGGCTATATGGGACCAAGGTCTTTCTGGCCTCGGGAGAGGCTGCAGCAGACCCGCGGGTCGGAGATGAGGGACTTTATTACAGGCACAGGAGGTACAAGCCAGGACAAAGTCTCTAACATCTTGAGCGATGGTGGGCAACCAATAGTAGCGAGAGATTAATTGCAGGGACTTGTGGACTCCAGGATGACCAGCTGTTCATGAGGAATGTCCCCAATTCAGGACTCGAGGCCGCATGGCAGGGCATACGTAGGTCTTCCCAGGAGGTAGATGTTGAAGATCCACGGGGGGGCTGCCGTGAGGAGACGTTCTGGAGGAATTATGTGCTGCAGAGGCGGCTCTAGGCCCACAGTATCCGAGGATCTAGAGAGGGCGTCTGCCCTGAGGTTCTTCTCAGCTGGCCGAAAATGAAGGAGAAAATCAAAGCGGGCGAAAAAGAGAGACCACCTGGCTTGTCGAGGATTCAGTCATTGAGCAGACTGGAGATAAAGAAGGTTTTTGTGATCGGTGAAGATCTCGATGGGATGGCGGGCCCCCTCCAGCAAGTGCCGCCATTCTTCTAGGGCTAATTTTATGGCCAGTAGTTTGCGATCACCGATCGTGTAATTTCGTTCGGCTGGGGTGAAAGTTTTAGAGAAGAAACCGCAAGTACACAGTTTCCCAGAGGGGGCCTTCTGTAGGAGGACAGCGCCTGCAGCCAACTGAGGAGTCGTCCACTTCTAGGACGAACGGACGCTGCGGGTCCGGGCGAGACAGAACTGGAGCAGAAGCAAAAGCTGACTTAACGCGATCAAAAGCTTCTTGGGCTTCTGGAGGCCAGGATTTAGAGTTGGCATTTTTCTTCATAAGGGCCACCAGCGGGGCCACAAGCATGGAGAAATGTGGGACGAATTGCCTGTAATAATTTGCAAACCCCAGAAATCGTTGGATAGAGCGAAGACCCACTGGTCGAGGCCACTGTAAGACTGCAGACAACTTAGAGGGATCCATCTGGAGACCCGGATCCGAGACGATATACCCCAGGAAGGACAACGAGGTGCGTTCAAACACGCATTTCTCCAGTTTGGCATATAACTGGTGGCAGGGCCGGGACAAGACATTTTGGTGCCCTAGGCAAATGGGTCAAATGCCGCCCCCCCCCCCCCCACCCTCCGTATTATAGGAAAAATATTAAAATTAAAATACCCACTTTTGACATTTTACAAAGTTAAAAGAAAATTTAAATTGCTAAAATTTGGGAGTTCTGGTCTTTTCACATCCCCTGAAATTGAAGAAAAGTGACTAAAAAGTCACATGTATCCCAAAATGGTGCTAATAAAAAGTACACATAAGCCTGCAAAAAACGCCCCCTCACAAGTCCACATGGGGACAAACAAAATAAGTTATTGGCTGAAAATTTAATGAGGAGAGTTTTTTTTTTTTATGGTACTAAGATATGGAGATAACCCTACATGTTTGGTATTGTCGGAGTTGAGTCAACCTGCACAATACAGATAACACATTAATTCTACAAATGAATGAAGAAAAAATAAAAAACCCCGAAAACCCTGTGTAAGTACCTTTTTTTCACATTTTGCTCCACTTGGAATTTTTTTGCGGTTTCCCAGTATATTCTATAGTACAGTGAATAACACCATTAGAAAGTACATCTTGTCCCGCAAAATAAAGGCCCTCATGTGTCTATGTAGGTGGAAAAATTAAAAAGTTTTGGAAGGCGAGGAGGGAAAAAATACAAAGAGCCATATTATTATGACTGGTTGTTTACTCTGGAAAAATAAACTGTGTAATGCATGGTAGAATGCATGGGACAACCTCGGATTTATGCTGCATATTTTCCTTTTTTTTTTTCCTTTATGGATTTTACTGCATTTTAGAAAGTGAAGTAGTCTCATTAAATGGGGCTAATTAAAGTCCTGCTCCTGTTATGTTTTCCTTGCTGCATACAAGTAAAAAAAAAAAAAAAAAGATTGACAGGATATTTTTTTTTTTTATTTACTGTTAATTAGGAATTTATATCCATAAAAGTATGTGTCATGGTTTATAGAACCACAGCACAAATTTCGTTTTAGAACAATGGAAAAATGTAGTTGTGTTTTTTAGTGTGCATTTTGGTACTTAAAACATGGGTTTTAGGTAACTAAATACACATAAAAACACTGTGAATCCAGGCTTAAGGTATGTTCATATAGCTTCTTCAGATCTGTTTCTGGGACGGACCCAGAGACGCATCTAAACAATTAGCAGTGAGAGTATCACTGAGGTCTATGAGGAACACGCAGCAGCGTTCACATGAGAGATCCCCGCTGAGTGTTCCCCTCCTGCCTGTCGGCTCCGTCTTTCAAAGTATGGCATGTCATTTCTTTGAAAGATGGAGCCGACAGGCAGGAGGGAAACACTCAGCGGCAATCTCTCATGTGAACGCCGCTGCGTCTTCCTCATAGACCACAGTGATAATCTCACTGCTAATTGTTAGATGCGTCTCTGGGTCCGTCCTGTCCGTCCCAGAAACAGATCTAAAAAGCGGATATTTTTACGGAGTGAAGACGCCGTGTGAACAAACCCTTAATTTTCAGGGCTGTGTCACAGGCAGGGATATCCTCCAGCTAGTGCTGTATAACTGTAAACGGGTCACTTTATTCTGCTTCAGAGGAAGGAAGACACTGTCAGCGCAGGTCATCGTGGCTGGGAGCAGTAGTCCTCCTCAGGGCACTGATGGTATGGGGGATTCAGTCCAGCTCCCTGACTGCTCCAAGATGTCTTCTTATCACTGACTGTTGATTGATTGTAACCACAAGTCAGAAGATTTAACCCTCACACTGCCTTCCTAAAGAGATTGCGGGTAAGCTAGCTGCAGGGAAGCAGTGTGAGGGTTAACTCTCCTAACTTGTGGTTACAATCAATCAACAGTCAGTGATAAGAAGAGAGAGCTGGACATTGAATCCCCGGGATTGTTCTGTGCTCTGACACAATGAAGCCCTCTCTGCAGTGAGAGGGTTAACTACTCTCCTCACTAGTGATTGCTATCAACTGATAAGACTTTGGGAGCAGTTCCTCTACCTGTAGAAGCTCCGTGACAGCACAGGCTCCGCTTTCACTTTCCTTCAGCTCTCAGAGTCTCGGGAGAAGTAATTTTCATCCTGCTCTGAGAAGAGATGAGGGGGGCAACGCTGGGAGCGAGGAGAGCAGGAGAGAAGGTCAGACGGCTGCTGCTGCTGCTTATTGCCGGGTGCTGGTGCGAGTCATGATTTACACATGGAACTGCGCCCCCTTTCTTCCTGGCAGAGGAGGCGCCCTAGGCTATCGCCTTCCTTGGCCTACCCATCGTCACGCCCCTGACTGGTGGTCACGGAGTCGTTTGAGCACCTGGCGGACGTGGTGGCGGTGAGTTTCCAGATCAGGAGAGAAGATTAAGATGTCATCTAGGTAGACGATAACACAGACATAGAGGAGGTCGCGGAAGATCTCATTGATGAAATTCTTGAACATCGCCGGAGCGTTGCAGAGGCCAAATGGCATGACGAGATATTCAAAATGGCCATCTCGGGTATTAAAGGCCGTTTTCCATTCGTCGCCTTCACGGATACGAATCAAGTTGTAAGCTATACGTAAACCCAACTTGGAAATCATTTTTGCGCCACGAAGGCGATCAAAAAGCTCTGAGATCAGAGGCAGGGGGTATTGATTTTTTATAGTGATTTTGTTAAGTCCCCGATAATCGATACAGGGCAGGAGAGCTCCATCTTTCTTTTTAAACAAAGAAGAAACCAGCCCCAGCAGGCGAGGAAGACTTGCGTATGAAGCCTTTACGGATATTCTCCTGTATATACTCCGACATAGCCTTAGTCTCCGGGACTGAAAGAGGATAGACTCTGCCTCGGGGAGGAGTACTACTGGTTTGCAGGTCAATAGGACAGTCGAACGGCCATTTCGGGGGAAGAGTCTCGGCCTGTCTTTCAGAAAAGACGTCGGCTAGATCCTGGTAAGGAGTGGGCAGACCCGGCAGAGGCTTTGCAGACTTTACAGAGGCGGGTGGTGGAGCTGGACGGAGTACAGGAAGACATCACAAGTGGCACATAGGACCACAACGGATAATCTCGCCCGTGTTCCAGTCTAAGGTTGGAGCGTGGTCTTGCAACCAAGGGAGGCCCAGGAGGATTTCATTGGAGGAGCGAGGCAGAACGAGAAGTCTCAGAGTCTCTTTGTGTAGAGCGCCAATCTTCAAGGTGAGGGGCGTAGTGCAGAACTGAATAGCGTCCTTTAGGCATTCGCCAGAGACGGAGGAGACGAACATGGGTTTCTGCAGAAGGGTCACCGGGAGACGAAATTTGGACACCAGCGCGTGGCTGACAAAATTTCCAGCGGAATCAAGGAAGGCAGTGGCTTGAAAGGTGCTGTCCGGCGAAACTCCACAGAGTACGGGAATGGTCAGACGGGGAGAGGCTGCATGGACACCTAGGAATGCCTCTCCTGCGAGACCTAGAGCGAGAGTGACTCTGGCCGCACCGGACAGTCCCCAATGAAGTGGCCAGAACCGCCACAGTATTAGCACAGCTGCCTCTGACGACGCTGCAAGCGTTCCTTCTGGGTCAGGTGGACTCTCTCGACCGGCATGGGTTCATCCTCAGGAACCATTGGCGGAGGAAGTGGAGGTCTTTGGAAAACGGGAGCCAGATGAGGTAGCCGGCGTGGTCGGACGACCTCCCGTTGGGGGCGGAGCTCTTGCTGTCTTTCGGCAAACCGAATGTCAATTCTGGTGGCCAACCGAATCAGTTCGTCCAGAGCGGATGGCAGGTCCCGACCAGCGAGCTCGTCTTTAATACGCCCAGAGAGGCCTTGCCAGAAGGTTGCCACCAAAGCCTCATTATTCCAGTCCAGCTCAGAGGCTAGGGTGCGGAACTGCACGGAGTACTGACCCACAGTAGAGTCGCCTTGACGGAGACGGAGCAGAGCTGCGGCAGCGGAGGAGGTGCGGCCAGGTTCCTCGAAGACGGTGCGGAACCCCTGGAGGAAGGCTTACAGACTTGCCGTCAACGGATCTCCTCGGTCCCATAGCGGAGTGGCCCAGGCCAAGACTTCCCCCGATAAGAGGCTAATTATGAAGGCCACCTTAGCCCGCTCGGTAGGGAATTGGTGCCCCAACATCTCAATGTGGATGGAGCATTGACTGATGAAGCCACGACACTTCTTTGGGTCACCGTCATAGCGTGAGGGAAGCGGCAGATGCAGAGATGGTCCCGGAGCAGGAGCAACTGGTGCTGACGTGGCGGAGGTAGGAGGTAGACGGGCCGCAAGGTTCTGCATCATGGCTGTGAGCTGGCCAAGATGCTGGCTCTGCTGGGTGACAGTCGTTGTGACGTCCCGGAGATCGGGTAAGGGTACCCTGGCGGAATCCATGGCTAGATTGTACTGTAATGGGTTTGGTGAATTTGCTGGACCACCGCAAGCGATGATAGTTAAGCCACGCCAGGGAGCGGAGTCTAAGTAGCCCCCGGTATTCACCAGAGCCCGCCGCAAAGTGGGATGGACTTGCTGTGGCGTGAGGCTACCAGGTCGCTACCCCTGACGTGACTTGCTTGCGATGGTGGCCAGGGTAATGCGTGGTACAGAATTGTAATCCAGAGATGTAGTCTGGGACAGGCAGAAGGTCAGGCAGGCGGCAGAGATTCATGGTCAGAGACAGGCAGACGGTCAGGGAAGGCGGAAAACAGGCAAGGTCAGGAAACGTAGCGGAACGGACTGGTACACGGGTGATCAGAACGGACTCCAACACTCTCTAAAGACACTGAACACACACCAACAATCTGGCAGAGAGTGCAGGGGGCGTATTCCTTATATAGGACCAGTGGCCGGCAATTGACTAATTACCGGTGCACTGGGCCTTTAAATCCAGACCAGCTGTCGCACGCGCGCGACCTAAGCGGCAGGTAAGCGCGCGCCCTAAGCAGCGGGTAAGCACGCGGCGGCCGGGACAGGCAGGAGCAGGGTGCACAGGAGCGTGGACGGGTAAGTGAGCCGCTGCCGGGGCCCAGGCAGCAGGGGGATGGTCGCGGGGAGCCGCAGCACCCGCGCCGGGGACCCCCCTGGGGCAGGGGGTCGGCCGCGGGGGGCGACAGCACCCGCGCCAGCCACTTTAAAATTGGGGGGGACTTCGGGAAAGGGTTTTTCACCTTTCGGGTTTATTTTAAAGGGGGCTTTGAAATTTGACATGGCACCCCCCAAAAATTTCGGGCCCTTCCCAAAAGCAAATACCCCTTTCATCCCTTGAACCCCCCCATCCATGGGGTCTAAACACGGGTTTTTCACCAAAATTTGAGTTTTGCCAAATTTGGGAAGGGAAAATTGCATAACAAATTTTTGGGGGTTTCTTTTTTTTTCCAGTTTCCTTGACTTCCTTTGCAGCAAAAAATTACAAAATTGTTAGAAAAAAATTTTTTTCATTTTCACACCTAAGGGTTTTAAAAAGGGAAAAACACCTGCAGGGTAAAATTTTTACTCACTATCCCCCTAAATAAAAATCCTTAAAGTGTGAAAATTTTAAATTGGGGGGTTTCCTTTTTAGGGGTGTTTATTAAGTTTTAGCCCCCTAGGGTGTCCACAAAACTTGGAATGGCCCCTATAGAAAACGTAATGAAAATGAAAAACCCAGATTTCCAGTAGGGGGGCTTATCGTTTTTCTGAGTCTTGTGTTTTGGCCTTTTATAGGGCACAGGGCCACATAAATGATTTCCCAAAAAAAATTTTCAAATAGGGGGAATTTGATAAAAGTTCTTTTCCCCTGGTAAACATCGAGTATGTTTCAGTGAATAATTGATAAAAAAAATTAAACTCTGCAAAAAAAAGGGGAAATTTGGGAAATTTCACCCCCCACTTTTTTTTTAATTTCTGGAAACACTAAAGGGGTTTAAATACTTTTCCCAAAATTGCTGTTTTGAATACTTTAAGGGGTATAGATTCTTAGATAAAGTTATTTATGGGGATATCTATCACGCAGGCCACTTAAAACCGGACTCAGAACAGGACTGGTCCCTAAAGAGATCAATATTGCAAATTTTCTCAAAAATTTGAAAAATGTTTTCCCAAAAATTTTCTAAGCCCCCTAATTTTAATAAAAAAAAAAAAAGAAAATTTAAAAAATGGGGCCAAACTTAGACATAGGTAGATACTATTTTTTTGGGGAAATTTTAACATCTGCCCTTTGAAACACAGAAATTTTAAAATTTAAAAAAAAAAATTTACATTTTCACAACATTTGATTTTTTTTTTCCACAAGGATGTATGGACCAAAATTTCTTACTAATTTCAAAAAATAATGTTTTCAGGGAAAATAGTCTAAAGAATAAAATTAGATAGGTAAAAATGTAAAAAAGTTATTCTTGGGCTTTAAAAAAAAGGGGGGTTTTTGGGTCTGGAAGGTAAAAAACTGGCGGGGCCCTTTAAAGGGGGTTTTAAAAAACAGGAATTTATAAAAAAATTGTTTTTCACAAAAACATTTTTTGGGGAATTTTTAAAAGGGGAAACGAACAAAGGAGATTTTTAAAGACCTCAAAAGAAGAGTTGCTCATCATGCTGGAAAAGGTTACAAAACCATCTCTAAAGTGCAGTAAAAGGGAGGGGACAGGGGGCCCCGATTGGGCCCAGCTACTGTCCCCTTCCTGCTTTTACTGGGTGCCCTAGGGCGGGGACGGCAACTGGGCAACAGTCCTGCGCTGCTAGAGTGCGGGGGGGGGCCAGGAGGAGAAAAGGGCCCCAAAAGTCCGAGTCCCAAAACCAAAATGGGAAAAGCCAAAAAACCCCAAATCGAACCAAGGGATAAACGTAAAAAAAGCCGGGAAACAAAAGCCAAACGGGGGTGAAGCCAAAAAACAGAAGAAAAAGCCGAGGTTTAAATAAACAAGCCGAGGGCAGGAAAACAAGTAAAAAGCACAAAAAAAAAAAAAAAGCAAAGCAAGGCAGCCAGGAAATTTCACAGGGGCCCCGCACTCACTACATGGAGGTTTTTAAAAGGGTTTCCCGGAACCACCCCCCCGTAGCTGATTGGGGCGGCCTCCGGGTCCTCCCCTTTGGGTAGTCGAAAAAGCCCCCCCGTCCGGGGTTGGGTGGGCGGCCCGCCCCTCCAGGGGCCGGGAAGGCGCCCAAAATTTTATGGGGGGGTTGCAAATCGCCCGCTGCAGCCTTTTTGACCCCTTTCAGGCTAGCCCTACAGTTTCCCCCCCTTTTAGGAAAGGGGCCCTCGGGCCCCCCCTCTGGGCTGGGTTTGTCTGGGTGAGACTTTATGGAAAACCCCCACTAGGGGATCAGCCATGGGTGGATTTTCCCCCGGAACCCATGATCTCCCTCAGGAAAACCCAAACCCCCTTCCCCAAAGGGCCAGGTACTGCAATGACCTTTGGACCTTTCGAGGAATTTCCCAAAAACGGGGGGACTTCATAATTTTTAAATTTCCCCCCCTTTTGCAAAATGGAGGAGGAGGTCTAGAGGGCGGAGTCACAGGCCTAATATACCTTTAAGAAGGGGAACGATGGAACTCATTTTGTTTCCCGGGGAGAAGAGGGGAATTTCAGGGATATGCCAACCCGGTTTTTAAACCCCCTCCTGAACCACATAAAGGACCTAATAACGCGGCGCGAGTTTACCAGTGGGAAAATTTCAATCGCAGATTTTGGGGGGGGATAACCATAAAAATTTTTTACCCCCAAACCCCAAACCCCCTAGAACCAGATGCCCTCTATCAGAACTTTTTTTTCCCGAATTTTTCGGGTAAAGAACCCAAGGGTTTTTCTGAAATTTTGGGGCCCCGACTGTGGGGACAGAAACTTTTTAATTTATAACACCAAACCCCCCGGGGGAAACAGACGTTTGCCCCGGAAAAGACGCATGCCTTTGGGGGAAAACCCTAATTACGTAAAATGGTGAGGTCCCCGAAGCTACTTTCCCGATTGTTAATGGCAAAAATTTAACCAACGGTTTGTATTTTAAACCCAGTCTACCTGCTGATTTTAGAACATAACAACGGGAAATTTTTGTGTTTTCCATTTGATTTACCCTTTTCTGTCTGCCCATTTGTCTCCCGGGTGGAAGGCAGAAAGAAAAGGAAAAGGGTGATACCCAGAGCCTTTTCAAAAAGGGGTCTCCAAAAATTGAAAACGAATGAAACCCCCCTTCAGAAAAAATATTCTCTGGAACCCCTGGCTTGAAAAATGGGGTTTTTACAAAGAGGGTTTACAAGTTTTTTGGGATGATGGGGAAAACCCCCCTTTTAAAGGGGAAAAAGAATTTGGGACATTTTGCTGGAAAAGATCCACTTTCCCCACCCAAATGACTGGGTTTTGCCCTCTGAAGGAGGGAAGGTTTTTTCATTAAAAATCCAGGAGATATGAGTTCCCCCGGACGTTCAGGTAGAGGGGAAAAGGGGAAAGTTCGCCAGGGGGGACGAGTTTTTTGGGAACCCTTTTCCCCGAGCGCAAAAAATTCACAAAATTTCCACATTTGGCCCCCCCAAAATTTAGAGGGGACGACGGGGCCCCCATAATTAAGGAAATAAGCTTTTTTTTGCCAGAAAACCCAGGATGGGGCCGATAACAAAAGAAACTTTAAATTTTTTTAAAAAAATCGTAAGGGCCCAAACTGAGTGGGCACAAAGACTTCGAAATTTTGGGCAGTTAGCAAAGGGTTTATATCCCGGGGGGGGACTTAACCTCAGTGGCAAATCAGGGAAATTTGCTGAGAAAAAAAACAAAAAAAGGGGGGGGGGGGGGGCCTTTTCCTTTTTTGGGCAATATAAAGGGGCCGGGTTCCTCCTGAAAATCTGGCTGGGGAAAAGAAGCTTCTAGATAGAGGAAACAGCTTTAAATTTTTGAACCAGGTCTGTTAAATTTAAAAAAAAGGTTTTTAAAACCGCCCCTTAAAAAAAAAAAAAAAAAAAGCCCCCCGCCCTTTATGTGGATTTAACCTTTTTGCACTCTCTAAAAAAAGGGGGGAAATTTTTATATCAGTAAGGAAACCCTACCTGATGCTGGGCCCCCGGGGGAAAATTTGGGGCCCTTCCTCGAAGGCCAAATTTAAAAGCCAACAACTCCCGGGTTCCCAAAATCATTTAAAATTTTCCCCTTTAGCCCGAGGGAAAATTTTCGTGGGAAAAAAAAGGCACAAGGGCAAGGTTTGTTTAAATTAGCAGACCCCTAGACAAGACCGCCCCTGCGCCATACTCCCGAAAACATCAAAACCCCAAAAACAAAGGGTTTGCTGTGAAAGCTTGAATCAAAAAAGGGGGGCTGATTTCAAAACACAAATTAAACTTTTTTAAAAGAAACTAGGGCCCCAGGGTTTCCAGGGTTTCTTTAATTTAAACCCCCCTTTTTATTTATGTCAGTCAAAGGCCGAACTAAGACAGAAAAATTACGAATAAAAATTTTTGATAGTAGTTCGCAAACCCTAGGGAAAACCCCTGCCCGGGCCTTCAAAAATGAAAAGGGGGACCCAAAAAAGAGAATGGCCCGGGAAAAATTAAACCGGGGGGGGCCCTACGGGAAAAAAAATTAGGAGTCAGGATATACCCAAGAAAAGGGAACCCCCTTTCACCCCCAAAACACATTTTTTTTAAGCTTGAAAACAAAAATATTTTCCTTTTATTTATTTAAAAACCCGTCGTACGTGTTTAACGTGGGGACGACAATCCTTTCCTGTAGATTAAAATGTCATCCAGGTAAACGACCTTTCAAAACCCCAAAAGTAGGTTGAGCGATTTTTTTCGGGCAAAGTTGAAAACGGCAAGGTTTTTATTTGGGGATCGAAATTTTTCCCGATTTTATGTGATAATTTTTGGTTAAAATCCCCGAGCCTCATCTATTTTAAGATCGCCCCCTTTTTTGGCGGGTTCTGTAATTTTGGGAAGGGCCCCAAATCAGATTACAGAATAGAGCAGGGTGAGATGTGTGTGCGACGTCATGACTGGGATGTGTATGGTTGCGATTGGCGGGAAACATCACATGACCTCTTTTTAAACATAGAACAGCGTTTCCTGTTTCAGCCTCAGTGCCCTCTCAGCGCCCTCATGGGGATAGGACCTGCGCTCTGCCTGTGGCCAAACAGCTCAGCGAAATTAGTCTATTTCTACACAGAGAAACCTCTACTATTAGCTGTGACCCTTTCCAATTTAGTTAAAATTAGAGATTTGAAGTTTTTATGTAGTTAGCTAGAATTAGCTATTAGTTAGCTAGAATTTTAAAGCAGCATCTACCACTGTAAATTCACGTGGAGGGAGCGGGGGGGGGGGGGGGGGGGGGGCCGCGGGCGAACAAAAGACAAGCTCTATCTATAAAGAACACTGGATAAAGTTCACCAAGACTTAGGGGTAGACATTGTAGGGAATATTTTTAATATTAAACAGTTTGCTATTGAAATATTTCCTGGATATTGGGCAGCCTGAACTTATATTGGATACACATCATTTCTAGTAACTGCAGGTCTCTTTGTTAGGTGCAAAACTCCACTTTTATTATCAGTATACAATTTCAGATATGTGTTCATTTTAATTTTAACCCATTACACCTGTGACTTTGATATATCCACCTTGCAGTTAAATTACAATCCAGCAATCTTGAAGTCAGCACAGGTTGTTTGTTTTCCAAAAATACCGTGTATCATTTCGAAAACCCTAACAGTAACGTGTTTTTGACTTTTGCGCACCCCATTGTTTCATTGACGCAGCATCCACGTAAATCTTTAAAACAGCAATTCTATATTCACCACCCGGTGAAAATTTAAAGGGGCAAAAAATACCGTTTATTAACCAAAACATAACAGTTACGTGTTTTTTGACTTTTGCACACCCAGGTTTGTTTATTGACGCAGCATCCACGTAAATCTTAAAACAGCAATTCTATATTCACCACAGGTTGAATTGAAAGGTGCAAAAAAAACCGTTTATTATACCAAAACATAACAGTTACGTGTTTTTTGACTTTGTCACACCCAGGTTTGTTCACTGACGCAGCATCCCACGTAAATCTTTAAAAAAGCAATTCTATATTCACCACAGGTGAATTGAAAGGTGCAAAAAAAATACCGTGTTTATACCCAAAACATAAAAAGATACTGTTTTTTGACTTTTGCGCACCCCGCTTTGTTCATTGACGCCAGCATCCCTGTAAATCTTAAAACAGCAATTCTATATCACCACAGGGGAATTGAAAGGGGCAAAAAATCTGTTATTATACGAAACATAACAAAACGTGTTTTTTGACTTTTGCGCACCCACTTTGTCATTGACGCAGCACCACGTAAATCTTAAAACGCAATTCTATATCACCACAGGGAAATTTGAAAGTGCAAAAAATACCGTTTATTATACAAAACAAACAGTTACGTTTTTTTTGACTTTTGTACCCCACATTTTCTTTTGACGCAGCATCCACGTAAATCTTAAAACGCAATTCTATAGTCACCAAGGAAATTTTAAAGGGTTTCTGTGACTTTTATAACCAAATTGGTTGCCAAAGATTTAGCCGTACCATTTACTTTGTGGGGGTTTAATTTCACTTCTCCACCCTTGTTTGGGTTAAAATAAGGTGTTTTTTGCCTCCCATAGACTTTTAATTAATCGCTCATAATCGTGCTCCTATCAAAAAACCTTTCGATAGGGCCGACACGACTATTGCTCGATCCGATAGCCAACGCAATCCTAAACACTCCCAATGATTCACGGAAAACATCTTTAAAACCGGGTTTCTGGAACACCGCGGGAGCTTTCACAACCCAAAAAGGCATCACCAAACCCAAAAATGCCCTTCAGGAGTGAAAAACAGGTTTTCCACTCCCCCCCTTCTCATAGGGATGAGGTTATAGGCCCCTCTAAGGTCCAACTTGGAAAACCACTTTGCCCCCGGGTTTGTTGAACAATAAGGATAAAGGGGTAAGGTTTTGGTTTTTTTACCGTTTTTTTATTCTTCACGTAACATGCATGGACGGGCCTCCACCTTTTTCCCCCAACAAAGAAAAACCCTCCCCCAGGGGAGACACAAATTTTGGAAAGCCCCTTCTGTAAGCTTTTTTTCAATGTATTGTTTCATTGCAGTCCTCGGACCGCAATCCCAAAAATTTGGAAACCCCAAAGCCACAAATCAAACCAGGGATAAACTAAACAACCCGGGGCAAAAGCCAAAAGGGACTAAAAAAAAAAACAGAAGAAAAGCCAGGAAAGTAAACAAGCCGAGGTCAGGTACACAAAAAAACACACAATACAAATAACAGAAAGAAAGGCAGCCAAAATTTTACACAGGCGCAGCCTCAGCTAGCAGGATTTTAAAAGGGGGTTTTCCCCGGAAAACAGCCCCAGTAGCGTTTGGAGCGGCCCCGGGGTCCTCCCATTGGCGGGTGCGAAACGCACCCTTTTTCGGAGTGGCGGGGGCCGTCGTCACCACAGAGCTGAAAACGCAAAAAAGTATAGGTGGGGTTGCAAATCAGTTGCTGCAGCCTGTTGATCCCTGCAGCCTAGCCCTGACATAAAGCTTTTATACTCCACCAATCTACAGTCAGACAGATTGTGTGCAGGTAAGAAAATTAAAGACCTTCAATTTCCCCACCATCTTCCTAGGAGTGGATATAGGGGTTTTCCAACTACAACGATTAGCCTTCAACATGTAGCTTTCCTTCTTCACCAGTTGTTGGTGTCCATTTGTGAATTTTCTAAACATTTATACTGTTAGTTTCTTGTGTTTTCCAATATTAACCACTGGCTTCATTTTCTGATCACTTTCCTGTGTGCTGCCTGCCCTGAGCTTCTAAGTTTGTCTTTTGAATGCTACAACGCCACCTGCTCAGATGGCTTGCCTGCACCATGAACATGTCTTTGCCTCTTGCTCAGTATCTCGTAGACTTCTTGAATGTCAATGCGAGCAACCACATCAGGAGTCCCCAGCAGCGAAGAACCATCCTTCCAACAGGGGTTGAGGGAAAACCCAAAGGGCGCCCCTTTAAACCTGCTCCCGGGGAGGGGTTTTTTGCATTCTTGAAGCGACCCTCGGACCATTTGACGGGAGAGAATGGGGCCCAAAATATTTTAGAAATACCTAAATATACGGCAGTTTTGACGCAATAATAATTCACATGATGTAAAAATAGAAACTAATAAATTCATACTAGGATGACCAAGAAAACATATACAGTATTAAAGTGCAGCATGCATGACTAAGCAAAATAAATTAGTATATATTGAAGTCACCTTTATAAAAGACTCCTGTCCACATATTCAATTAATCAGTCAGGCTTAACCTCTACAAAAAGGGCAAGCCCAAAAAGCTTTCTAAGGAGTCAGCACAAGATCAAGACCACAAAAGATGGAAGGGGCTAAAAAACCCCTAAGCAAGATGTTGGGGAAGGAGACAACTGTTGGTGTAATATAAAAATGGAAGAAAACAAAATGACTTTTACCAACATTGATTTGGGCACATGCAAAACCTCCCCTCAAGGTGTATTCTTATCATGAGGAAGAGAAAAAAAAATGGGGACCCGGCGCACGGCAATCCATAAAGCCAAGAGGGGCTGCTAAATTTAAAAATGTCCTTTATTCTTAAAAAGTGCAGGGGTGATATGCCCCCCAAACCTATTAAAAAAAAAGAAAAAAAAACCCCAAACGGTTTTCTCGCGAACACCACGCTTTCTTTAGTGAAATACTTTCAGTCACAATCGTTTTTTTAAATACAGTGATCTCACAATTTTGGAAAACATCAATCAGCGCATTGAAGAGGCGACGACAATAGTTGTCAGTCAGAGATCGTCTCCACAACTTCAGGAAAAGAACAGTCCTTTTAGTGGATCATTGGATGGGTGGAACATCAATCAAAGACTTTGGGTGTCAGCTTTTTTCCTACCGGGGGAAGAACTGCCTGATTGGGACAAAAAAAACGAAAAAAAAAATGCCGCTTACCCACAGGATCTGTCAGTAAAAAACTGTTATAAATAAAATAAAGATTGAGGAGGATCCAGTTATTAATAAATTTTAAAAAATAAAATCTGGTTGATTAAAAAATTTTTTAAATAGTTAAACAATAAAAAATATGTATATATTAAACAGAAAAATAATATAATAAAACTTTATCAATAAAAGAGATTCTTGATCTATATGTATTGGTAAGCTTATTTGACCATTTGTACATGTAAAAAATTGGGCCCAATAAAGGGCAGCGGAATTTTAAAATAGCCAATAGATAACGAGCTCTGCTCTATGATTTTAACATGGTTAAGAAAAAAACGGTAAAAAATAACAGACCAATGGGGCAACTACATATAAAAGAGGGAAATTTTAAACCCAAACGCTTATTACTTGGATCGGGACCAAAAGACCTGAGAAGGGCCAGGGTGCTCCTACATCAATTTTAATTTATAACTTTATTATAATTGTTTTTATGTCTTTTTCAGTGGGGGAAACTTACCAATCAGCAAGGGGTCAAAAAATTATTTTCCCTCATTGTAAATTTAAATTTCTATATAAAAAAAAACAACCCAGACAATGTTTATATAAACTAAAAGTGTAGTGATAATGAATAAAGTATAAGCAGACTATGCTAAATACATATGGTTATGATCAATGACTAGTTATCCCCTATGGAAATGGCCACGGAGAAGGTCCCAATCTTTTCAATGTTTCGAGCAGTATTCAGTAAACTCCTAAGCTCCCCATGGCTGCCAAAAGCACAAATTTGTCCTCCCTGAATATTTTTTGTGGAGGTTTGGAGCTTTTTTAACAAAATACGGCTTTGATCCATAACGACAAGTCAGATTTTGATTGCACCATTTCTTTGGTGTATTTTGTGCCAAAAAACTGTAGTAGCCTTAGGCCATGTTCACACGGCAAAAATGGGCCTATTTCGGTCCGTAATTACCCCGGGGGCGCAAATTACGGGGCCCAAAACGGCCCATCCCTTACGGTAATCTAATCCACAGTTCTCATAGAAACTAGGGGTACTCCCTCCCCTGCTCGCGAATCCGCCAGGGGGGGAATAAATGACATGTAATTACCACGGCTATAATGGCGCTGGTAAACAAGCTACGGGCCGGGGGGGGGGAATGCCCCCCCTCTTCTTCCCCTGCTCCCCAACCCCCCCCCCCCCCCCTCCCCACGGCGTAATTGCGGGGCGTAATTACGCCGCATTAAGCCCTTTTAAAATACCTTATTCTATATACGTATGAACAGTCGTACATGACAACTAGGCGCAGTTTATGCCAGGCCTGACTAATTTTATGCTATGCACTTAACATATGCAATGCACCTTAGATATGCCATGCTATGCAAAGCATACCACACACCAAATTTATGACAGGTTTATACATTCAGGTGCACTATACACTCATTAAATGCACCTTACAATGCACGTGGCAGTGCCTCTTTTCTGACATGTTGCCCATAGCGTAAAAGGGTGGACATCCACTTTAAAGTCTGCATACATAAAGTATAATTATATTGATTTTTGGAGTGACATGGTCTCTGCTGGCAGCAGTATAGCAATGGGCTGTAGATGTCAGGTGGCAGAGCTAAGATAGCAAACCAAGAGCAACATTTATGAATGGGGCTGAGCCATTTTTTGGGCATTTCCTCTGTCAAAAACCATCGTAGCTCTGTTCTGTAGATGTTAGAACAGTCATATGGCAAAACTTGTCCCAGGCACTGCACTTTTGAGTGTGCCAAAGATACACTATGCTATGCACGGCATACCACAACCAATTTTTGAACCCACAACAACAGTTCAAAATACGCTACTCTAACCCCTCACACTTTTCGTGCCCTTTTTATTTTGTGCCCCAAATCTTTACTTTGTATGAAGAAAAGCCTGATTAATGTTAGAAGTTTGGATGATGCAAGCCCTTCTACTACTACACCACTGTTGGGGACACACAAAAATGGAAGCAAAAATGGAACCATACTAGTATTAGTTCCTAAATTGGACAACCCCTGCATAAACCTAACTAGATCCCCCTTTCCACCAGAAACAAAGCTAGTTACTATCTGAATAATTCATACTTTATTTTATCATAATACATTCACTATACATATTAATAGATTCAATACTGCAAAAACAAAAAGAAGACATGTTAGCCACATAGCAACCTACCCTTCCCGCAAGGCCCTAATCCAACCAAAAAACAAACCAGAATTTGGGGAACATGTTTTTTTTTCCTTTTTTAAAAATTCATTTTACAGCCTTGATTGCTCTCCAGCAAAACCTTCACAAAGGCTTTCAAATGTATTTTTCCCTTGTTAAAAATAGAAATCACTGAACAATCAGTAATAAGCAAATACATTCTTAATGGCATCTGTCAATGGATTTACGTATGTTAGCAACAAGAGACATTGACTTCTGCTTTGCATGACCACAAATACATTTTTATTTTAAAGCTGCTTTTTTTTCTGTCTTTTTTGTCCCTCAGGTCTCATTATGTGTCAATGGCACAGTGATGGCTACCCCGCAGGCACTGTTGCATTTCTTACAAAAGAAAGTCCACAACCTCTTTATTATTAGTACAGGTGAGAAAGCTAATAATAATTTCAGGGCTTCACATGCTACGGAGTGTGCAGCATAAGACACACCACAAAGTTTCCTTCTCTAGCCAAAAACCTTCAAAAAACCATCCCTCCACAGAAAAAGTAATTTGTTGCTTCTTACAATAATTGAACTGAGCTTGGAATAGTCACATTTGTAGCTGTTAAGTGGTTATTGTAGAATTTAAAGGTATTTCTTCTCTGTGTGTGTGAAAGTGTCGTTATCGCAGCCACTTTGGGTCTCTGGGAGTCGCTTTACTTCTGGTAATCCTTAGATAAAAAAAAAATTATAAATGGATATTTTCATAGACTAATAATTACCAGCTTTAAGTTACAGTTTCCATGTACATTGGGTAAGCTGGTTGATTATTTGACTGTCAGGCTTTGTAGTTAACATAATATTTTATTTGTGTAAGTTATTATTTGATTAATATTAAATTATTAGTTATTTAGTATAAGAAAAATCACAGAATGTAACACAATAATTTTGAAAGCCCTCAGAACACATTAGTAATCACAAGTATTTACTGCTTTCATTAAAACATAACATTTATTTAATCAAAGATAAAGACATCTAATATTATGACCCCTAATATGCACCAAATGCAAAAAAGGGGGAAAATTACCACAAAAAAAAACTAAAAAATTTAGAAAAGATTGGGAAATCAGATCCAAAGCAGCAGTGCTAATTTAGAAACAAAAAAGGGATAAACTTTTTTGTTACAGTACCACTTCCTTCTAATCTGTATCCTAATGTCTGAAATGACAAAAAAGAGGTAACATACAGACCTTGATCTAAAATATCTTTACACTACTAAGACTATTCAGGGGGGAGACATCGCCACCGACAGGGGCAGCCCCACCTATCAGTGGCTCACCCCTTTCTCGACAACACTATAATAAGAAAAAATGAATAAGTCGTACAAAAACTACTGAGATGTTCAAAATGATTGTTTAAGATGCAAATCACAGCCAAAAAAGTTAATCAAATAGAACCCAATTAGGACCCTACTGAAGTCCCAACACGTTTCCCCTCTCATTTGATAAAAAGCAGAGGTTCATTCGGGGATTAAAAACATCATGTAAGAGAGATATTTATATATTTACAGTACTCCCACACAGGAAAAGTGTGGTGGGCAGATAGTCCTCAGTCCACAAATGGTGCAGCGCCAATAGTTGTATAAATAGCCCTTAAAAAAAAAACATCTGTAATTAGCTCCTCCATTAGAAAATACTCTTCATATGTTAATAATAAAAATAAAATGGCCACCAGTGCTTTATCGGCAATAGTAATTACCTGCAGGAAATGCTGTACTTCCCAATCCATCGATTGGTGTCTGGAATTGAGCAGTGTGTAGGCGCAGATATTCCACGTCTGCGCATTACTAATACATGTCGATGCATATGATTTAACGTGACCGTGACTAGGGTAAACATTGCCCATGCGTCCATAAAAGAGCAGTGCGCAGATGCTGCCAGTTCAGGACCGCGCATTGCTAATAAATATTTCTGCATATGACCTAAGGGAAGCGGGGCCAGGATAACCATTGCGCATGTACAGGAATGAGATGTAGTAAGAAAAATACCACTCCCCTATTTAGCCCCTAACGCAACAATAATATCCCAAAAGAGTCCACATTCATGCCAGTATACCCATTGATGGCAACAATACTACCATAGCCTATATTGGAAGAATAAACTTTTTTCATATAAACGGTGACATAAAATTGATAAGTTGACAAGATAGAAATCAAAGATTAACCCTTAAGCCGAACGCCTGAAAAGTAATTAATGACCAGAACATTTTTTGCCTGCTTGCGTTTCAACAGTTGTAACTTTTGATTTTTTCAATGACGCAGTTGTATGAGGCCTCGTTTTATTCGAGACAAGTTGTACTTTATGGGGGAATAGTTTAAGTTCACTTATAAATAATTGCAGTATTTTTTTTTATTTTGTAAAAAAATTTTTTTTGGTTTTTTTCATTTTTTACATTTTACATTTCACATTTCACACTTAATAACTTGTTAGATTAATTCTACAGGTTATTACAGTCATGTGGATACCTAATATGTGTAGCTTTTTTTGTGTGTGTAATTTATGCACAATTATTTTTTATTAAATATTTATTTTTATTTTATTCTTTTTTTATTCTTTTTTTTACACTTTTTTTTACTCCCATGAAGGGAGAACGGTTTTACATTTTTTAAAAAAAATTTTTTATACTTCGTAATGTAATAGCATATTCATATATGCTAATTAGGGATGAGCGATTATAATCGACAAAGTTGTAATCGGCACGGTTTTTAGGTTGATCGGAAATTTCCGATCACACGATATGTTATGTGAGAATCTGTGCATAATCTATTACTATCGCGCCATTTTCGGTGCTTCCTGTCATTTTGGCAGCCAGCAAATCAGCTTAGAGCATAGAGCAGGGTGAGCTGGGTGTGCGACGTCATGACTGTGATGTGTATGGTTGTCATTGGCTGGAAAAATCACATGACCTCGTTTTGCATAGAACAGCGTTTCCTGTTCATCATCAGTGTTTCAGTGTCTCTCACTAGAGCAGGACGTGTGCTAGGTCTCTCTCAATACAGCTCAGCTCAGAGACACAGTTCTCTTTATTCATACAGACAACTATGCTTTTAGCTGTGAACATTAGAACATAGGTAGATTAGAGAATTTCAGCTCTTAGTTAGACAGAGACTTTTAAAGAAGCATCTAGCGCTGTACAGCCGCGGGGGGAGGGGGTGTGGGTGAACACAGACAGGCAGGCAGGCAGACAGGCTTTTGAAAGGAGAGTGTATATTGTGCAGCCCAGACTCTGCTTTGAACCTGCATTGAAATGGCTTTTTTTTTACCAGTTTTTGGCCAGCACACCTCGCACCTGAGGTGAAATTGTACCTTTTATTTTGTGCAGCCCAGTTTTGTTCAAAGACCCACCTTGTACTTATATTAGGATACAGATATTTTCTAGTAACTGCAGGTGTATTTCATTGGTGCAAACCCCACCTTTTATTACCCGTATAACTTTTAAATAGGTGTTTTTCACTTTGACACAGCCCAGTTTTGTTCAAAGATCCACCTTGTACTTATATTAGGATACAGAAATTTTCTAGTAACTGCAGGTGTATTTCATAGGTGTTCTGCCCCCACTTCACGTACCCCCGGGGTCTATGTGGAGCTCGACAGGCAGCTAAACGCCTTCCTACTTGTAAAATGATTACACCGTGTTTGAAGTCTGGTAGTTTTTATTAACAGGATGTGGGATCGGGTAAAACTGATGGACAAACAAAAATGTACATTAGAATACCATATGCTGTTTGTAACAAACAAAAAAAACAGTGTACAAGGTAGAAATACAGTAAACATTACATGGTGGACAACAAGCCTAGGTCTATCTAAATAACAGCACATTATAATCTGTCGTAACTACATACAAGTTCTAAACTGTACTAACAGTGCTTATGAAGCTAGGTATAGCTAGACATTTCCTCGACTGAACAGCTTACCAACTATGCTTCAAACAAGAGCAGAGATGAGATGGGTGAGTCCTCCTTCTGGCAGACATGATGTGAAATGAGTCATCTACCCATAATGCAAAGAACTTCCTCTTAAACAGGAAACAATAACATTTGTGAACCTTACAAACAAAGGCCACAAGGTGGCACCAAAGGCATTAATTATTTAACTAATGCATGTAAACCATCTTGAATTACAATAAACATCATATGTGTTCTATGAGCAAGCACACTCCCCGCCTGGCTTCAATTGATGCCACTAACAGAGCCCTCAGAAGAAAACAGTAATAGAGTTCAGTAACTGGTCTGAGGAACAGTTTTTAGTCTTCTCTGCCTAGCACCTTGACCTCTATTTATGCGTATGCTTCTGTCTTCGCTTTGGGAGGGTTTTGGTGATAAGTCCCAAAGAGGCCTTTTCGTATTGGTATGCGTAGTCAAGGCATTTTTTGGGAAAGAACTGCCATGTGGGTTAAGTTGGTGAGGGCTCGAATAAGTGATTTCCAGGTAGAGAATCTACTAAATCAATGGAGACTTGAGTCTGCTGCTTGTAACTTCTGTATGCAACGTTGACACCTGGGGACGGTTTTTTCAATATCTGTGTCTACATCCACTAGTTCAAATTTCTCAAGATTTGTGGTGTTGCGCTCTGAGTTGTACAGAAGTGCAGGACCTGTAAACCAGATTGTATCTTTTATTTGGGTTAGCAGCTGTAGATCTAGTTGCTTGGTCTGCAGGATTAGGGTTCTGTAGTACAAAATGCCATTTTTTGGACAGGTTAACCTTCTGATTCGTAACACCCTGTTGTTGACATAGACATAAAAACGCTTGGTTTCATTGTATATATAGCCCAGGACTACTTTGGCTATCTGTGTAAAACCCCAACATTTTTTATTTCCATGTTCAGTTCTGTTGTGATCATTTTCGGCAAGCTCAACTGCTAATACCTGAAAGCACAAATTTCTAGTCCTGGGTATTGTGTGTTCAGGGAGTGGTGAAGTTTTGTTTGCCCATGACGAATCCAATGTAGAATTGTCCTTTAAACATCTATTGTCTTCAAATAGGCTACAGCACAATAGCTTTGACCGAAGCATCAGAAAACCACACAGAGTTTTTGTATTTAAAATTTTTCAGTGGATGGAACAGGTGCATATGAACGTGCGATATGAAGATTAAGATAGAGCAGTTTAGAGAGTTCTTCCATTTATCCACTGTTCTTTCTTTCAATAGGGAATTGGGTCTCCCAGTCTAAAGTTATCACGGGTTAAGTCTCTGAGTTTTTTGTTTTTACCTTGAATAGTGACAGGAGCCGCAAATCCAAAAGGGTCATACAAGTGTTTATGGTAGACAAGACCCCTTTTTCTTCGGTAAAAAACGGTTTTTTCTTCCTTGCTTACTTGGAACAAAAGGGTGTCAGACTTTTATATCCCAGAGAAGTCCAAGACTACGTTGCATAGGAAGAGTGTCATTACTCAAATCTAGTCTTTTAAAGTCATTTGAGTAGTCAAGTATTGGAAAGGCTTCCATTAAATTCTTTCCCTGTTGGATTGCAATTTTATGAAGTCTTAAGTTTGAATTGGCAAGCATTTTCTTGGGCTCTTTTGAGAAGACTGATTGCAGGCCTCAATTGTGGGTAGTGAATTTTAAACCGTCATCCACGTAAAAAAATCTTTTTCTACAAAGTGTCTAACATTTTGATCCATATTCTTTTCTCACCCCCTTAGCGGAATTTTTGGGAGCCCATAAATGGCTACTGCAGGTGAAGGGCTGTTACCAAAGATATGTCCCCCGCATGCGATACTCCAGGGATCTTTGGAAGGATCATTGTCTCTGAACCAGAAGAATCTTAAAACGTTTCTTGTGTTCCTCTGTGACCAGGAAGCAGTGGAACATCTGTTGGATGTCACCATAAACGCAAAAAGAGTCTTTACGAAAGCGCAGAAGTACTCCCAAAGGGAGTCGGTTTTTCAGGTCTGGCCCTGACAGAAGGAAAAATCGTTTAATGACACACCATCGTGCTTGGCACTGGAGTCGAACCCCTACTCTTTTTTGACCTGGTTTCTTTGGGTGGTATACCCCGAATATGGGCAGATACCAGCACTCCTCAAGTCTTTTAAAGTAGGAGCTATCTCTGCATGGACCATTCTCAAAAATCTTCTCCATGAATGTAAAAAAGTGGTCTTTTCATATCGGGTTTTTTCTCTGAAAGTTACGTGTGAGAGAAATGAAGCGTTGTAAACTTGTTTTTCTGTTGTTAGGTAAACTGGTCTCAACAGTCCTGAAGGGAAAAGAGGAGCAACCCAAAATGATTGGAATTGCCCTTTGGTTATTCCTTGCTCCATTTATTGTTAGGAATAGTTTTTTTCTTCAAATGACATTGCCACCTGATTGTCCTCTTTAGTTCTCTGGAAAACTGTGCATCCCCCAAATGGGCTTGGTCACGTCACAGGCATAATTGTCACATGAAGAGCCTAAGAAGGAACATGGTATTTGAAAGCTGTGTGGTAGCTCTTTGGGGTGGAAATTATTTTCACACGGTTGGAAAAGAGAAGGGCGTCCATTCTCTAGCGTGTTGGTAGCCAATTTTGTTAACAAAGGTCGGTTTTGTGCACATTCCCTAGAAAAAACATCCCCCTAAAATGACCCAATCCTTAGATCAAGTTTCTGGGCATATGGAGCATTGTGAGGACCATTAATTTGGCTTCTAGCTTTGTAACTCTTCCAAGTTTAATCTCTCCCAAGGATTTAGGATTTATCTGTGCTTGAGCATCCAATTTCTGGTATAAGATGAGCTTTTATGCTCAAATGAAAAGTAAATATTCTGCAACATCGGGTGTAGGGATTTCCCAGCCCCTATTGCCTGGGATCTGGTTGCATTCGATTATGGTGGGGTAAGGGGCAAGCAGGTGAGACCATCAATAGACTCACCTGTATCCAGTAGCTTCCCCCCCGCCGTCCAACATACCTTGCACAATTCTTAGTGATAGGAGACCCGGGGTCCTTGATGTTAAACATTTCGAAGAAACAATCTGGCTAGGCTTTTACTTGGTCATCAAAGAATTGCATAGATCTTAATTGCTTTGCCCTTTGTGCCCTGATGGTTAGACTCTGACCAGGCATATTTTGGAGCAGCCCTGCCACCTGTGAGTCCTTTCAAGCCCTTTCTGTTACATTTGTGAAGTAACTGTTTGTGTTCGGTCCTAGCATTACTCTCTCCTTCATCATGTTCCTCAGTGCTTTCTGCATGTGGTAAAGTCCAGGGGGCTGGACCAGGGTGTAAAGCTGTGTTGTGATTCTGTTTCTGTCACATTCTGTACATTTTAAAAGACCTTACAGCCCTTTGGAAAGGTGAGATGTCGACAAGCAACATTGTAGCATATGTTGTTTCTTAGAGAGGTTTTTGCGTTCTTCCATCGTTTTCCTGAAAGGCCTCTGCATTTCAATAGGAATGTGGTTCCTGTGCAAGGGACACTGCTAACTGGACCCTTTGATCGTGGCGTCCCCTGGTAAAAGGAGTTTAAGTCCTGTTGGAGTAATCTGTAGGAGGTATGGTTTTTGAACGTTCACTGGTGTTCTATGAGTTTAAGACCAGGGGAGGGGACAGATAAACATTGTAAATCAAAGCTTGGATCATTCTAATCTTTGTTGCTGTTTAACAAAGTCCACAACACCTATATGGGATATGGTACATTGTGAGCTTTTTTAAACCCGACCCATGTTGACCCACTAAACTTGAGTTGTAAGGAAGCTTTTGTACTATAGGGTTGACACCTCGGGTGTGTCAAGAAAACAAGTCCCGGTAGATAACCATCTGCTTTGGCAACCTGTAGTTCCATTAACAAGTCACTTAGTTCTCTAAGTTTCTGGTATCCCTTACTAGGTATTATAGGGAAGTCATCAATTCTTTTGAACAATGAGCTTTCTATAGCCTCTGCTGAACCATAACACTCATCTAGTCTCTCCCAGATCATTTTAAGACCTGTTTCTGGGGAATTTATGTTAATGTCTCTTATTCTCTTAGCATGCTCAGCAGATTCATTTCCGAGCCACTTTTACTAGGAGATCTAACTCTTCCCTACATGACATCCTCCAAATCTCTGATTGTATTTTTTGGAAAGAGGATCGCCAAGCTTTAATGTTTTCTGGACGATCGCTGAACTTACAAGTCCTTTGTTGACCAGCTCACGTCGAGCAAAGAACTTAGCAAAGTCCGTTTGGGCTTGATTGGCCCTGAAATTTGGGGCGCTGGAGAATTGTCTTTGGGGAGTGAGGTGTATGATCATACCTTTTAGGAATCGTTGCATCAGTCCTGTCAGTATCATAAACCCCTTTGGGGGGAAGAGACTTCCTCTTTTGCTGGAATGAAGAATGGATTCTTTTTTGAGGGTGAAGTCCACTTGATCTGTATCATGCTGCTCTGCATCCTCTGCTTGTAGACTGTGATCTGAATTAGTTCCCTGCTGCAGGATAGGATTGTCTTTGGGTTGGCTCAGCGATGATATCTTTGGTTTCTTGAGCAGGCTGAGAGCTGCTAATGGAGTGTTGATGGACGTACTCTGAAGTTGACTGTAGTGGATCTTGAGGGCTTTGGGTCTAGGCCAAGCACATTGCTGTGTCCCCCTGTGGTCAACTACCAGGAGCAGCTGCTTCTAAGATTTCTGCTTCAGCTATGGCGGCTGCTGTTTTCTTTCTCAATAGTGGCTTCTTTCCCGTGTTACTTGCAGGCGTGTCCTTTCCAGCTCTAATGAGGGGCCTCTTGTTGTTGCTTTCTCTGCTACCAGGGCAGCTTGCTGTCGTACCCTCACTGCTTCCAGGGATGCTTGCTGGAACTACAGTTGCATCTCTTGTTCAGCAAAAGCATCTCGAGCCTATGCAGCTTCAGCCTTTGAGCGGGCGATGGCGGCTGCACTGCCGACACATGATGCTTTGGAGGAGCTGGCTCTTGATTTTATCTTTAGAGAAGATGTGTGGCTTTGCAATATCATGAGACTGTTTGGAGATCGCTGTGTTGCTTGCTTGCAGGTTTAATGCGTGCACATTTGGGTGACCTCTGTATAGTCTGAATCTTCTCCTCTTGTTTTTAAGCAGTTGTTTTACTGTCCTGCCCCCACTTCACGTACCCCCGGGGTCTATGTGGAGCTCGACAGGCAGCTAAACGCCTTCCTACTTGTCAATGATTACGACCGTGTTTGAAGTCTGTAGTTTTATTAACAGGATGTAGGATCGGGTAAAACTGATGGACAAACAAAAATGTACATTAGAATACACATATGCTGTTTGTAACAAACATAAAAACAGTGTACAAGGTAGAAATACAGTAAACATTACATGGTGGACAACAAGCCTAGGTCTATCTAAATAACAGCACATTATAATCTGTCGTAACTACATACAAGTTCTAAACTTTTAAATAACAAATGCTTATGAAAGCTAGGTATAGCTAGACATTCCACAACTGAACAGCTTACCAACTATGCTTCAACAAGAGCAGAGATGAGATGGGTGAGTCCTCTTCTGTGCAGACATGATGTGAAATGAGTCATCTACCCATAATGCAAAGAACTTCCTCTTAAACAGGAAACAATAACATTTGTGAAACCTTACAAACAAAGGCCACAAGGTGGCACCAAAGGCATTAATTATTTAACTAATGCATGTAAACCATCTTGAATTACAAGTAAACTCATATGTGTCTATGAGCACACAATAGGTGCAAACCCCCTTTTCTTATCCTTTTAACTTTTAAATAGGTGTTTTTTCACTTTGGCGCAGCCCAGTTTTGTTCAAAGACCCAAATTGTACTTATAATAGGATACAGAAATTTTCTAGTAATTTCTGTTGTATTTCATAGGTGCAAAAACCCACCTTTTATTTCCGTATAACTTTTAAATAGGTGTTTTTTCACTTGGCGCAGCCCATTTTTGTTCAAAACCCAAATTGTACTTATATTAGGATACAGAAATTTTCTAGTAACTGCAGGTGTATTTCATAGGTGCAAAACCCACCTTTTCTTATCCGTATAACTTTTAAATAGCTGTTTTCACTTTGGTGCAGCCCAGTTTTTTTCAAAGAGTCACCTTGTACTTAAATTTTAATACAGAAATTTTGTAGTAACTGCTGTTTTATTTAATTGGTGCAAAAACCACCTTTTCTTATCCGTATAACTTTTAAATAGCTGCAAATGCACGTGGTGCGGCCCTGTTTTTTTTCAAAAAGCCACGTTGTACGACAATTTTGATAGAAAAAAAATTTTTCTAGTAACTGTTCTCGTTTGTCATTGCTGCACAAAATGCAATTTCTCATCCGTTTTAACTTCTGAATATTCTTATTGCGCTCGTGAATCTCAGTTTGGCGCAGATAGCACCCCTTGTATGATAGTTTTGTTGAAAACTATCAATTCCTAGTCCTACTGGGGAGTTGTAAATCCCTGGGACTGAAGGAAGAACACTGTTGATTTTATCTTTACGGTTCTTCAACCAAGACCGCATTTCACAGGTTTTTCGCTAGAAACAATTCACTTTCTAATCCTAGTTGGCTGTAAAGGGAAAATTTGAGGGCTTTAAGAATAGCTGTGATTTGCCATCTTTCAATAAGAGACTGTCAAAAACTCTTCCATACCTACTTAAATTTTTTTCTTTCTGAACATGGAGCGAAATGCAGGTGGTAAGCGAGCAAAGAGGGGTGTAGGACATGGAGTAGAGGTACAGGAAGGTGCTCCTTCTAGTGCTGGCGTTTTAACGCAGGCAGGCGGACGTCGGGTTTCAGGACCGCAGGCCTTCATCACGGTCAGGGCCAGTAATCTCATAACTAACAGCATTGCCAATCGTTCTTTCAGTTTTAATGCAACCTGCATGCCCGCGGTCCACGACAGGGGTGTCCAAAAGTCCAGTTCAACTAAAAGGGGGTTGAAAGACCCTTTTTTTTCCCGGGACTTTTTTTAAAACTGAGGCATGCAGGTTTGGGGCTCATGTTTTGGGGCCCCGGGCGGTAAAAGTCAAGTCCCGTTCAACTAAATGGGGGTTCAAAGACTAATTTTCCGGCACTTTTTAAAAACGGGGGTTTATGCAGGTTGGGGCTCATGCGTTTGCCCCGGGGCAGGGATAGCAAAATCCGTTTTAAATAAAATGGGGTTCAAATACTCCTTTTTTCCCCGGGACTTTTTTAATCTATGGTCAACAGGTTTAATGGTCAACTGCCGGGGCCAGGGCAGGGATAGCCAATGTGCAGTTCAACTAAAATGGTGGTTCAAGTAATACTGCCTTCTGTCACTTTTTAATTTGTGGGTCATGAAGGTTTAAGGGTCATGCTGTGGTACAGGACAGGGATAGTGAATAGTCTGAGTTTTTTTCTGTGACTCTTGTTGCCTAATTATCTTGTCTAAGATGTAGCACATATCCATTTTACTGTTGTGGATGTTAATTCCAGCTTCTCCTCCCCTGTTTTGGTGTAAGAATGAAGGTGTTGTTCCTCTCCCATAGACTTTAATGGTCATCGGCGATTATCTATTATCGGATATCGGCATGATAATTGACGATATCGACTATCTATCCAATGACGATAGTTGATGCAATCGCTCATCACTATTAGTAATACATTCTAATCTGTGTCACTTTGACACAGGCAGTGATCGGGGCAGCACACAGTGTGTTCTGGTCACTGGCTTAGTACACAGACAGCACTGGGGCCACTCTAGGTCCCCAGGGCTGATTGTGCAGCCGTTTCCCGGGATCTGTCGGGTCACCGGGTGTTCCGATCACCCGACAGAGCAGTGGAACCCTTTGATTGTGCTGCGGTAATGCACCGCCACAATCAAAGGGTTAAAGCACCGGGTTGCGGAGGTTTCCTCCGCTCTCCGGTGCTCGCAGGACATGCTCTGGGATCGGGGCTGTGTAGTACAACCCCGAAACTTGTGCAGCGGTGGCGCCGGGTGCCGCAAACTCCGATGTCTGCAGCAACACCAAAACGACCCGCATCGGCTGACGGCAAAAGACGGTGCGCGGTCGTTAAGGAGTTAAGAGATATAAATGGAAAATGGGAGAGGGGGACCTGGAGGCAGCTAGCTCACAGTGATCAGAAGAAACCTTTACTGGCTCCACCTCCCTAGCCCTGCTGCCCCTGCTGAACGCGCTCTGCCAGGAAGCCGGCTCCTGCACGTGAGTATTATTTTTATTTATTTTTTTAACTAATAATCCCTGTCCCTGCCTGGCTAATAACTGTCCCTGTCCCTGCCTGGCTAATACCGGTCCCTGCCTGGCTAATAACTGTCCCTGTCCCTGTCTGGATAATAACTATCCCTGTCTGGATAATAACTGTCCCTGTCCCTGTCTGGATAATAACTGTCCCTGTCTGGATAATAACTGGCCCTGCCTGGCTAATAACTGTCCCTGCCCTGGCTAATAATATGGGCCCTGCCTGTGATTAAATAACTGGCCCATGTCCCTGCAGGCTAATAACTGGCCCTTGCCTGGCTAATAACTGGCTTGTCCCTGCCTGGCTAATAACTGGCCTGCTGGCTTAAAATATGGCCTTGTCCCCTGCCTGGCTAATAAACTGGCCTGCCTGGAATAACGTCCCTGCCTGGTAATAAACTGGCACTGCCTGGTTAATAACTGGCCTGTCCCTGCCTGGATAAATAATGGCTTTTTCCCTGCCTGGCTAATATGCTGCATGCCTTGGCTAATAACTGGCCTTGTCCCTGCCTGGCTAATAACTGGCCCATGCCTGGCTAATAACTGCCTGTCCCTGCATGGCTAATACCTGGCCATGCCTGGCTAATAACTGGGCCCTGTCCTGCCTGGCTAATAAACTGGCCTGCCTGGCTAATAACTGGCCCTGTCCCTGCCCTGGCTAATAATGGCCCTGCTGGCTATAACTGGCCCTGTCCCTGCATGGCTAATAATGGGCTAGTCCCTGCCCTGGTAATTAACTGGCCCTGTCCCTGCCTGGCTAATAACTGGCTTGTCCCTTGCCTGGCTAATAACTGGCCTTGTCCCTGCCTGGCTAATTAACTGTTCCGCTGGCTAATAACTGCCCTGCCTGCTAATAATCTGTCCTTGTTCGCTGCCTGGCTAATAACTGTCCCTGTCCTGCTGGCTAATAACTGTCCCTGGCCCTGCGATAATAACTGTCCTGTCCATGCCTGGCTTATAACTGTCACACTGCCGGCAAATAACTGTCCCTGTCCCTGCTGGCTAAATAACTGTCCCTGCCTTGGTAATAATGTCCCTGTCCCTGTCTGGCTAATAACAGTCCCTGCCTGGCTAATAAACTTGTCCTGCCCTGTCTGGATAATAACTATCCCTGTCTGGATAATAACTGTCCCTGTCCCTGTCTGGATAATAACTGTCCCTGTCTGGATAATAACTGTCCCTGCCTGGCTAATAACTGTCCCTGCCTGGCTTTACTAACTGGCCCCCTCTGCCATGGTTAATAACTGGCCCTGTCCTGCCTGGCTAATAAACTGGCCTTGCCCGGACGAATAACTGGCCCTGTCCCTGCCTGGCTAATAACTGGCTTGTCCCTGGCCTGGCTAATAACTGTCCCTGCCTGGCTAATAACTGTCCCTTGCCTGGCTAATTACTGCCCTGCACTGGGTTAATTACTGGCCCTGTCCCTGCCTGGCTAAATTAAATGGCCTTGTTCCCTGCCTGGCTAATAACTGGCCCTGCTGGGCTAATATGGCCTTGTCCCTGCCTGGTAATAACTGCCCTGCCTGGCTAATAACTGTCCCCTGTCCCTGCTGGCTACAGAATGGCCCTGCCTGGGACTAATAACTGTCCCTGCCTGGCGATTAACTGGCCCTGTCCCTGCCTGGCTATAACTGGCACCTTGCCTAGTAGATAACTGGCCCTGCGCTGGCTAATAAACTGTCCTGTCCTGCTGGCTAATAAACTGGCCTTGTCCTTGCCTGGCTAATTAACTGGCCCGCCTGGCTAATAACTGGCCCTGCTATGATAATAACTGGCCCTGCCTGGCTAATAACTGTCCCTGTCCCTGCCTGGCTAATAAATGGGCCTGGTCTACATGGCTAATAACTGGCCCTGCCTGGCTAATAACTCTGCCCTGTCCCTGCCTGGTAATAACTGTCCCTGCCTGGCTAATAACTGGCCCTGCATGGCAAATAACAGGCCATGTCACTGCCTGGCTAATAACTGGCCTGCACTTGGCTAATAACTGCCTTGTCCTGCCTGGCTAATAACTGGCCCTTGTCCCTGCCTGGCTAATAACTGGCCCTGCCTTGTCAATACTGGCCCTGCCTGGTAATAACTGTCCTGCGCTGCCTGGTAATAACTGTCCCTGTCCCTGCCTGGCTAATAACTGTCCGCCACTGCCTGGCTAATAAACTGTCCCTGTCCCTGGCCTGGCTAATAACGGTCCCTGCTGGCTGATAACTGTCCCATGTCCTGCCTGGCTAATAACTGTCCTGCCTGGCTATTAAATGGCCCTGGCATGCCTGGCTAATAACATGGCCCTGGCCTGGCTAATAACTGAACCATGTCCCTGGCCTGGGCTAATATACTGGCCCTGCCTGGCTATATACTTTCCACCTGTCCCTGCTGGCTAATAACTGCCTTTTCCTGCGTGGCTAATAACTGCCCTGCCTGGCTAATAACTGGCCCTGAATAGCTAATAACTGCCCTGCCTGGCTAATAATCTGTCCTGTCCCTGCCTGGCTAATAACTAGGCCCTGCCTGGCTTAATAACTGGCCACTGCCTAGCTAATATATGGCCCTTGCCCTGGATAATAACTGTCCCTGTCACTTGCCTGGCTAATAACTGGCCTTGTCCCTGCATCGGCTAATACCTGGCCCTGCTGGCTAATAACTGGCCCATGTCCTGCGGCTCTAATAACTGTCCCTGCCTGGCTAATAACTGGCCCTGCCTGGCTAATAATGGCCCTTTGTCCCTGCCTGGCTAATAAACTGGCCCTGCCTCGGTAAAAACTGGCCTTGTCCTGCCTGGCTAATAAACTGGCCCGTGTCCTGCTGGCTAATAACTGGCCTGCTGGACTAATAACTGGACCCTGCCTGGATAATAAACTGTCCCTGTTCGTGCCTGGCTATAACTGTCCCTGTACCTGCATGGCTAATAACTGTCCCTGCGTGGCTAATAACTGTCCCTTGTCCCTGCCTGGGCTAATAAATGTCCCTCCTGCCTGGCTGTGATAAAATATCATGTCCCTGCCTGGATAATAAATCTGTATCCCTGCCTGGCTAATAACTGGGCCCTGCCCTGCCTGGCTAATAACTGGCCCTGCCTGGCTAATAACGACCCGTGTCCTGCATGGCTAATAACTTGGGCCCTGCCTGTAATATTGGCCTGGCCATGCTGGCTAATAACGGGCCTGCTGGCTTATAACTGTCCTGTCCCTGCCTGGCTAATATACTGGCCTGCCTGGTAATAACGGCCCTGGCCCTGCCTGGCTAATTACGAGGGGTAGGCCCTGTTACTTACCAAATAGGGTCTATCATACGCTGTTTGGGGTACAATTACTGTGTGGGGCACAGAAGGGGCAACTATAACTATTGGGGCTTTATGGATGGAAGTTTGTCCAGAGTTGGGAATTGATAGGGAAAGTGCTGAAAAGAGAGGAGTCTAAGATGATTAGTGGTAAATTTCTACCAGGGGGATGAAGACGTCATGGAGGTTTTGGGCTAGATAGGAGAAGGAAAAAAGGAGGGAAGAGAACAACTCCATCAGAGATGACGTTCCTGTGAAGTCCTGTTGTCAGGGGTCATTTTACTTGCTGTGTTTGAATCAGTGCTGTATTCATGTGTTGGTGACCTGGGACTACTGGGGATGTGATTGGTGGGGTTGTAGGTTATGCTGGTGCTTAAGTAGTGTCAGTGTGGGTCTTGTCCCTGATTGTAAAAGCAAGTGCACACCTGACTCTGTGATGAGGGGTTTCTCTGCACCACTGTTTCTTTCTTCTTTGCTTGTATGTAGGGAGCTCTCACACAGAGCAGTTTTTGGTGCATTTTTGATGCGTTTTTTTGTGCAGAAATGTACAGCATTAACTTGCTCTCCTTTCTGCACAAAACAGCCACAAAAACACATAAAAAATGACCATAAACGCTCTGTGTTGAAAGCAGCCTTTATAGTGTAGTTTATTTTAGAAGTGGCGAGGTGCGAGAAAAAGGGGCATTTTGTAAGCAGATATTGTATGTGGGCTGCTGGGGGCTTTGTGCCAGGACTGATTTTTATTCCCAGTCCGGCCCTGGTGGTCAGTCTCCTCTCCGGAAAAGCCCTGGCCTGGGCAACTCCACTCTGGGACCAAGGCGACCCGGTCACAGCTGATCTGGCATCATTCCTGCAGGTGATCCACAGTGTCTCTGAAGAGCCTGTCGTGCTTCGTCTGCTAAGAACGCCTTATGACCCTGAGCAAGGGAACTCCTCCGTTAGGTGACTACTCCATGCAATTCCGTCACCACATAGCATCGGGTTGGCTTTGGGAAACGATGCAGCATGTGAGTGCCACGGTTCAAGAAGGGCCTCACCAGCCAGATTATGGGCTGTCCTTTCCACCCGGGACCCTCCATCTTCACTAAGTGAGCTTTATCCATCTGGCGACCGGAATGACATCCGTTTCTTGGAGAGACGTGAGGCAGCTCCGTTCAAGAGCGTTTGTACCAGCCGAAAACACGTCGTCTACCTCGTCTTGCGCCGGTGTTTCTTCGGCCTCCACTGCCTCCTTCCCAGCCAACCATGGAAGAGGCCATGCAAGTGGACAGAGCCCACCTGTCTCCGCAAGAACTTGACGATGGAGTGGAGGAGAAACCTTATGCCTCTACTGCGCATCCAGAACATCTCTCAGGGGGTTGTCCGCTCCGTCCGCAACGTCGGGAAACACGCGCACCTAAGGCTTCGTGGGCAAAGCCGTCCCTAGAGGTGAGCAATACCTCTCCCCGTTCACGGTTCGAATGACTAACCATTCCGAATTTCGTTCCAAAGTGGCCGCCATTCTGGACTCTGGAACAGCCCGGGAAAATTTATTGATGCTACCCTGGTGACTAAGTATCGCCTCCCGGTGGTCCGTTTTAGACCAGGTCCACTGGTCAATTCTCGTCTGTCAGCGGCGAACTGTCTGAGTTGATTCTTCCTCCTTTTCGGGACAGAAACGGTGTCTCTGCAAGTGGGGAGCTCTACATAAAGAGAGGATCGCATTCTTCGTGATACCCCACGTTCATTACTTCAGCTATTCTTTTGGGCGCTTCCGTTCCGTGGCTTCAACGTCACACGCTATGCTTGACTGGAAGCGAACGACCATTCTGCGTTTGGGGTCACGACTGCCAGTCTCACTGCTTAGTGGCACTCGACCGCACTGGCCCCATTCCTCCACGGCTAATCCCCAAAGCTATTACGGGTCTTGCCGGCACAGTACGAAGGACTTCAAGGGATGTTTTCTCAGAAATGCAAGCGGAAACTATCCCGCCCTCCCCATTGCCTATGATTTTGTCCCCATTGATCTACTGGCGGTGACTAGTCCTCCCAGGGTGGTAGGGTCTACCCGCTTCTGTACCGAGACCCAGGCTATGTCAATCCCTTTTTTTTTTTCTTTTTTTTTTATTTTTTACCCATATCCGAGAAAATCTTCGTAAAGGCTTCATTCGCAGTCCACCTCTCCTTCGAGGAAAAAGAAGGGACGGGTCACTTGCGCACCGTGGCATGGATTACCGTGGAGTCTGCTGAACAAAATGTTCACCATTAAAACCGGTATTCTTAACGTTATTACCGAACTCTTTGACCGTCTCTGAGGGGCCAGACAGAATCTTTTCCGAGTTGGATTTGCGGGGGGTACCTAGAACCTCATTTGGAATCAGGAGAGAAGGACAAGTGGAAAAGACGGCCTTTAACACTCGGGGATGGGCACTTCGAATATCTGGTGATGCCTTCGGCCTGTTCAAGCCCCCGCGGTTTTCCAGGAGTTTGTTAATTATATTTTAGAGTCCTACAATATTCCTGCATTAGTGTTTATACTGGATGATGAAATTTGATTTTCTCACCCGATCTGGAGTCACACCAGTCCCACGTGGCTGCGTCAGGTACTGAGGGGTGTTCGCAACAATCATCTCTACGCCAAGCTGAATAATGCATTTTCCACAGACAGCCTCCCGTTTATCAGGCTACAATTTCTCGAACAAGGGGCTACAGATGGACCTGCCAAGCTGTCAGCCCGTCCTTACAGTGGCTCGAAACCTGTCGGTCTTCGGGCCATCTAATTGTTTTTGGGGTTTGTTAATTATTACAGTATGTTCATCCCTCACTTCTCAAAGCGTTGGTTCGACACAATTGTGGCCCTAACAAGGGAAGCATGCCAAACCCCGACTATGGGCACGCCCAGCCGCCAATGGAGGCCATTCTCCAAATTAAAGGCCGCCGCCTTACGCTTCTGCACGTTCTATACGTACCGGATACTGAGGCCCCTTTTTCTTGGGAAGTTGACGCATCTTACGGTGGGCGATGGAGCGGTTTCTCACCCAGAAGGGCCCTAAGGGCATGATTCGGTCCTGGTTTTTTTTCTCTAAAACATTTCACCAGCTGAGAGGACATTAACACCATCGGGGAGGTGATCGGGAGTTTCTGGCCATTAAAGCATTCACTTGGTGTATCGGCATCAAACCTCCTGGTGGGGGCTCGGCATAACATGTCATATTCTTCACCGATCACAAGAACCTCTTACCTCCAAACAGGGCAGCGGCCTTAACCCGCGCCAAGCAGGTGGTCACTGTTTTTTTTCCCGTTTCAATTTTGGTAATCCACTGTCGACCAGCAGAAGGAAGAATGTCAAAGCGAATGCCCTGCTTGTGCCACTGATATTAGTGGAGAAGAGGAGGCCAGCCTCAGCACATTGTAAAACCAGTACGTTGATAGGCATGGCCCCCGCAAAACCTCCAGCGCATTTGCTGTGACCACGCACTTCGGAAAAGGGTGCTGAACTCGGGGGATATTGTTTTCGAATTACCGCGGGTTCAAGGGTCTGTTTCTTCTAAATTTACGTTTATACATGTGGCCCGGATTAGCCAAAGGACGTGAAGGAATCATGGAGGATGTTGTACTACTTGTGCTCGAAACAATACCTGAGCATCAAACCGGCGGGTCTGCTGCAGCCTACTATGCCCATCCTCAACAGTTCCTGGGTCCACATTGACATGGACTTCATCACAGATCTGCATCCCTTGGCGGAAATACGGTCATCGGGGGTCACTGACCAATTCTCTTAAATGGCCCACATCTTCCCGCTGTCTGGTCTTCCTTCTGCTCCTCGTTGGCCAATCACATCTTCTGCATTACTTTTCCGGTTAATGGGCTTCCACAACACAACGTATCCTGTAGGGGGTTCAGTTTTTTTCAAATTTTGGCTAAGGCCTCCTCGCTCGCAATTGCAAGTCAAGCTGGACTTCTCTTAGGTTACCAAACCGCAATCCAAATGCCAAGTTCGAAAGGGTGAATCAGTTTGGGTACCTATCTCGCCACTTACATTCTGCTAGAATGTTGATTGGTCGTTGTTGCCATAGGCGGAAAATTTTCATATAACTCCCTGACTCGGATTTGCTGGGGCATCCCCTTCTTCATCATCTTCGCAGTTGACATCCCGCCCACCCCTTCCGCTGCCCTTGCCTCCTCCAATGATCCTGCGGTGGTTAATCTGGGTCCATGACCTTTCTGCCATCTGGAGGAGCGCGCCAAGTCCCTGATTTAAGGCCATACCGCCCGTATGTAGGTCCAGGCAGACAAAAAAAGAAGACCTCCTCCTCCTTTGGTTTCTTGGAGATGGGGTATGGCTGTCTGACCAGATATGTCCGCTTTAAAATCCCTGCTACAAAAACTGTGCCCTCGTTATTTAGGCTCTTTGAAGTTTCTGGTCGCATTAATCAGTGGCTACAAGCTCCGTCTCCATCCTATTGCCATACCCAAACTTCTTCCGTCTCCCTGCAGAAACTGGTCATCCATAACCAGTTCTCTCGTTCTGTGGTTCCATTCGTCTCCCGTAGCTGACTCCACCCAATGTGTCTTTAACGTCAAGGAAATTTTGGCCGCAAGACGATTTTTCTTGGTAGATTGGAAGGGGTTTGGAGCCAAGAGGAGAGGTCATGGAGACGCGGTAGAACCATCCTGGGACCGGGGGTCTTTTGTCTAGGTTTTGTCCATGCAGCGGGCAGTTCCCATCGGCACTTCCTCGCCCGCTCATGTTCTGGTCCTGTGGGCACACGCTCTGTGACTGGACGGGCCTGCGGCGCAGCGTTACTGCAGCCAAATTTAAAAGGAGACAGCGCGCCGATGATTGGTTCTCATTGGGCGCTGATGCTATTTAAGAGCCCTGACCTTTCCTAGTAGCCTATGCCGAATCGATGATAGTGCCCTGTGCTTAGAGAGAAAGCGTTCATATTGTGTCTAGCATTATCCTGTGTACCGTTACTACTACCTCCGTCCCTGACAATGAACCTTAGCGCCTGTCCTGACCTTCTGCCTGTCCCCGAGTACGAAAAACCATTACTGCCTGTCCTGACCTTACTGCTGTCCCGACTGACGAGCCAGGCCTAACGATTCTGTACCACAGCCTCGGCAGCTTACCGCAAGCAAGTCACGTTTCAGGGGTAGGACTGGGAGCAATACGCGCAGCAAGTCCTTCCGCTCTGCGTGCGAGGAGCTCTGGTGAAAACGGCCTACTTTGACTCCGCTACACTGGGTGGCTCTAATTCCATCGCCACTTGAGTGGTGGTCCAGACGGATCCAATACCACTTGACGTAACAATCCTCTATTCGTATGGAGGATTATGGGGGGAAATACTTCCTTCAGATAAAAACATCCAAAACAAAGATGCTCAATTTAAGGCCCTGGGCTAACGTTCGTAGGTGTTAAATCCATTCCGTTTTTCTTTTATGCAATAGTTTTCTATCAATATCACCTTTCTTTGGATTGGTCTGGATTTTCTCCATAGCCAGAATCTAAAACCTGAGAATTCACCCTGGTGTTCCTCCCAACACATGGTTGGATATAGGTGTGTCCCCTGACTATTTCGTTCGTCACCGGCATGTTCACAACCCTGCGACGAAGCTGTCTGTCTTGCCAACATATTATCTATTTCATACACACTTTTCACACATACTATCCGGGCCACATCCCTCCCTCTTTGGGGATATAATGGCTATGCATCAGTCTGTCCTTAAGCAAACCACCTTTTTTTAAATGGACAAGAGGTGAGTATCAAATGAAGGTCCACCATGTTGTAAAATGCCCCAATGTTTTCTCAGGATATCTATAACCTTTTCTGTTCACTATCAAAGGTTCCAATTATTCTCATTTTATTCTCAGGCTTATTGTTAAGTTTACCATTATTCTTATTCGTAGATAATAACGATGTTCTATTACATGCTAAAGCATGCTCGAAAGATGCCTCAACACGTTAAGAGGATAGCCCCTTTCCTGAAATCTCTCCAGGATTTCTTTTGATTGTTGATAAAATGCATCAGTCTGAGAACAGTTGCATCTAATTATTAGATGCTGTCCTTTTGGAATACCAAAGCTAAAATATATGTAGTACAATCATATATCCCCTTTTTAAGTACTTAAAGGAGTTTCTCTCCACCTTGATTAGCTTCAAATATGTTGACAAAGGTAAATGAAAGTTCTTATCTTCCTCTTGTTTGCAGAAGGTTTTTATAGGTCACCAACCACCTCTGTCTGCTCTAGAAGCCCTGGCCTGGATGGTAACTTCACTTACTGCTGTGAGTTATCAGCAGCACCAGCACAGGAGCTTGCTTATCTTTATTATTGACAAACTTTAACCCTTTAGAGCAGGGGTGTTCAACTCGTTTTAACCGGGGGCCACATCGGCCTCACGGCGTACCTTAAAGGGCCGACATCATTTTAGAACTGTGTAAATGTAACTTCTCCTTAACAGTTAAGTGAGCTATTAAGGAGTAGTTTCATTTGTACAGTATTGCTTTTACAATCAGCCCTTTGATGGTAATCAGGAAGATGGTGAGGCCCAGGGAGGGGGAGGCAGGTTATATGTGGAGACCCAGGGGGTTGGGAGGCCAGATGTGGAGGCAGCCCAATATGGAGGCCCAGAGGGGAGGCAGGTCAGATGTGGAGGCCCAGGGGGGAGTGAGGCCAGATGTGGAGGCCGGCCAGATGTGGAGCCCCAGGGGGAGAAAGGCAAGATGTGGATGACCGGGCGGGCAGAAGTGGAGGCCCAAGGCTAGGCAGGCCATGATGTGGAGGCAGAATGTGGCTGAGGCAGGTCAGATGTGGATTCCCAGGGGGGGAGAAAGGCCAGATGCGGAGGCCCAGGGGGGGGGGGCAGATGTGGAGGCCCAGGGGGGAGGAGGGTCAGATGTGGAGGCCCAGGGGGAGCAGATCAGATGTGGAGGCCCAGGGGGGAGGCAGGTCAGATGTGGCGGCCCATATGTGGAGGCACGCCAGATGTGGAGAGAGTTCCACAGTCTCACTGCTCTAACAGTAAAGAATCCCTTTCTATGTTTATGTAGAAATTTTCGTTCCTCAAGACGTAGAGGATGCCCCCTTTTTCTAGATACAGTCCTGGGTATAAATAAATCTTGAGAGAGATCACTATATTGACCTTTAACGTATTTAAACATATTTATTATGTCCCTGAAGCCGTCTTTTCTCTAAATAACCCTAACCTTGCTAATCTTTCTGGGTATTGTATAGTCCACCCAGTCCTTTTATAATTTTTGTTGCCTCCTTTGTACCTGTTCAAGCTCTACAATGTCTTTCCTGTGCCCTTGTGCCCAAAACTGTACACAATATTCCATGTGTAGTCTAACTAGTGACTTGTATAATGGAGAATAATGTTCTTATCATGTGCATCTCATGCCTTTAATACACCCCATAATCCTATTTGCCTTGGCAGCTGCTGCCTGACACTGGCTGCTACAATTAAGTTTACTGTCCACCAGGATTCCCAAGTCCTTCTCCATGTCACTTTTACCCAGCCTTTTTCCATTTAACATGTAGTCATGTAATGGATTTTTCCTCCCCATGTGCATAACCTTGCATTTATCTGTATTAAACCTCATCTGCCATTTCTCTGCCCAGGCCTCCAACTTATCCAGATCCCTTTGTAATAACACATTATCCTCTATTGTGTTGATTACTTTACAGAGCTTAGTATCGTCTGCAAAGATCGATATTCTACTGTGTAATCCCTGTGTAAGATCATTAATGAAAATGTTAAAGAGGATAGGGCCCAATACTGAGCCCTGTGGTACCCCACTAGTAACAGGGATCCAGTCTGAGTATGCACCGTTAATTATCACCCTTTGTTTTCTATCAGTGAGCCAGTTGCTTACCCACTTGCACACATTTTCCCCCAGTCCAAGCATTCTCATTTTATTTACCAACCTTTTATGTGGCACAGTATCAAATGCTTTAGAAAAATCTAGATATATGACATCCAGTGCCTCACCCCGATCCAGTCTAGCACTGACTTCCTCATAGAAGCTGATGAGATTAGTCTGACAGGACCGATCCTTCATAAAACCATTCTGGAACGACGTTATACATTTTATTTTCAGTGAGATACTCCAGGATAGCATCTCTGAGAAAACCTTCAACTATTTTACCTACATCAGAGGTTAAACTTACCGGCCTATAGTTTCCTGGATCACTTTTTTGACCCTTTTTTTTAATTATTGGCACCACATTTGCTATGCGCCAATCCTTTGGGACATACCCTGTTATTATAGAGTCCATAAATATTAAAAATAGGGGCCTAATCTTTGACATCACTTAACTCCCTAGGAAACGTGGGTGTATGCCATCAGGACCTGGGATTTGTCTATTTTAATCTTCTTAAGATGGAGCGCACTTCTCCTGGGTAGACAAGAAACTTTTAAGTTGGAGTTTACCCTCATCCCTCTGTTCAACAGGAAGGTCATCCTCCTTGGTAAATACAGTGGAGAAAAAAGTGTTTAATAGGTTTGCTTTTTTCTCATCGCCCTCACTGTCTCTCCCTCAGTATTTTTCAAAGGGACAACATTTTCTTTTTTAATCTTATTACTATTTATAAGTAAAAAATATTTTTGGGGTTACTCTCACTATTCTTTTGTCTCATTTGCTGCTTTATCATTATTTTACACATTTTATTTTTTTCCCTATAGCTTCTTAGCGGCTTTTCACTACCCTCCTGTTTTAATAGGTGAAACTCTTTCTTTTTGTTATTTATTGCCTCTTTTACATCCTTGTTGATCCACATTGGGTTTTTCCTGTTTCTAATTATTTTATTACCATAAGGTATGTACCTCTCACAGTGGTAGCCTAGGATGTTTTTTAAAATATCCCATTTATTATTTGTTCTGCCATATTTAAACATATTGTCCCAGTCAATACGGTTTAGGGCCTCCCTAAGCAGAATAAAATTAACCTTCCTAAAATTCTGTGTTTTTGTGGCTCCTTGACAAAAAGCTCTATTGAAGGATAAACTGAAATTGATTATATTATGGTCACTATTTCCTAGGTGCCCTCAACCTGAACCTTTGTTACTCTGTCAGGTCTATATTCAATATTAAGTTCTAGAAGGGCCTTTCCTCTAGTCGGTTATTGCACCATTTGGCAAAGGTAATTATCATTATTTATTGACAAATAACTGTTTCCTTTGTTTGAGCTACTGGTTTCAGATTCCCAATTGTTGTCTGGATAGTTAATAAGTCGCCCATAATAACAACTCATTCTAGATAGCGCTCATCTATTTGCGCTAGATACATCTTCTTTGGGTTCTGTTATATTTGGGGGCCTATAGCAGACCCCCATTTAGTATTATATTGTTATTGTTACCCCCATGTATATTTACCCATAATGACTCCACATGTTCATTATCTGTACCTATATCTTCCCGCAGTGTTGGCTTCAGACAGGATTTTACATAGAGACAGACACCTCCCCCCTTCCGGTCTTTACGATCCCTTTTAGATAAACTGTAACCCTGTAAGTTAACCGCCCAGTCGAAGCTCTCATTCAGCCATGGCTCAGTTATCCCCACTATGTCATATTTTTCTTCAGTTATTAGTAATTCTAGTTCATTTATTTTGTTGGTCAGACTCCTGGCATTGGTCAGCATGCAATTTAGAGATTTTTTCATTTTTATGCCTTTCTCCCTGATCTTTTTAACTATTGCTACACCCCCTTTCTCCACTCCACCCCTGTTTTATTCCTAATTTCTAGCTCTCTATCTTCACTATCTTGCACGCTATATATGTAGTTACCATCCTCTCCAGTCCCTAGTTTAAATATTCCTCCAACTTCCTGGCCATTTTGTCTTAGTTCACCTGCCAATCAGCAAGGTGACCTCAATACAGGTGGGAAGCTACTCTATTGATATCTCTCTCGGTGCCTGTTCAGACCTCCACACTTCAGGGAGAGAAGGTTCCAACTACAAATTATTCTGCATTGATTTAAAAGCCTGTGCAGGTGGGTAGAATGCAAGAAAATCAAAGAGGGGGCAGTCATTCCCCATACAAACAGTCTAGAATAACAGTATTTGGTCTGCACATTCAAAAAAACTTTTTTGAATTGAGCATTCCATGTGTGCACAACATCAAACAATCATATCAGCACACTACTAGCACTAAAAAAAAACTATCAAAAATTACATAGGAATTTTTGAAAAAGCATTTCTGCTACTTAGAATACATGAACATTTTTGAAGTTCTTAGTTCACATTTTTGATCAAAACTGCTTAATCCCACCTGCCAATCAGCAAGGCGACCTCAATACATGTGGGAACCTACTCTGTTGATACCTCTCTTGGTGCCTGTTCAGATCTTCACACTTCAGGGAGAGAAGAATCCAGCAACAAATTATTCTGCATTGATTTAAAAGTCTGTGCAGGTGGGTGGAGTGCAAGAAAACCAAAGAGTGGGCAGCCACTCCCCATACAAACAGTCTTGCTTCTGAACTGGGAGAGTTCACTGTACAGGGAGGAGGATCTGTTTGTCTGTGCCATCTGTTCACTGGGAAGCTCTCTGCTGACATTTTTATGCTGGGTGTTATTACACTACTAGTACTTTAATATGGATGCCTGACAGACACAGAGGAGGCGGACACAGAGCCTTACTCACCGGAGGATGTAGAAGGCCCAACTGTTTCACAATTATATAGGTCTTCTTTAGGCGGTGGTTCTAGGTAGAGGGCGGGTGCAGGACAGCAGTTAAGCTCACAGATTAGAGCACATGAGGCTAGCCAGGGCTCTGATGACGATTAGGATGAGGAAGTGGAGGAGGATGAGGAGGCAGGGGTGGACACCACTGGTACTAATTACCCTTCAGTGGTAAGAGGTTGGCACAGATTACAAAAGGAGGAGGACGAGGAAGAGGAGGAAGATACCGTTAGTGCCCCTCGACCCCGAGGTTTGGGAGATCCTGACAGCATCTCACAGATGAGTGCTTGGATGCTACATTACCTGCAACATGATCCACGCATCAAGGCAATAAAAATGAACGGCAATTACTGGGTGGCCACCCTCCTTGATCCGCGTTACAAGACGAAAGTGAGCAATTTCCAGTAGAATGCAGGATTTTGAGACAGTGCTCATTGACCAACTCGAGACATATTTTGCTTTCACATTCTAATGTCACGTTTTTAACAACATCAGCAACCCAGCAGCAGTAGAATGGCAAATAGACACAGCAGCAACAGGCAGTGTGGCAGAACCCTCCTGGGTGACATTTGGCAATCGATTTTTTTATCACCTTATGAACGCCTGCAAGGCAGGGTAGCAGTCAGACAAACAGAGACCGCCTTAAGACCACAGTCCATGACTAATGTTTTTGGAATTAGTCTGGACCAATTCAACTTCTGGGTGTCCAAACTGGATGAATGGCCTGAGCTTGCTCAACATGCCATAGAAGGGTTATCCTGCCCAAAAACCAGCGTTATCTCGGAACGCACATTCAGAACAGTTGGCGGGGTGATAACTGACAAATGTATCCGCCTTTCCCCTGACAATGTGGATCATTTGACATTTATAAAAATGAAACAAGCGTGGATCTCTGACCATTTTGTTGCCCTGGTTGCCGATGTCACTGACCAGTAAACTGTAGCACGTCTTCTTGACAATATGAAATGCACATTTCAACTACACTACATCTCATGTCTGCAGTTCCTGTGCCTGCTGCGTCTTCAGTTTGTATTCTACTGCTGCCAACAGCGGCATTTATTTTGAAATATACACCTGTATGACCTTGATGTGCACTGCATTCACCTCTTAATCCTCCTCCTTGTAGCCCTCAAAATGTATTTTTTAAATGCCTCCACCTCTACTACCACCAAATGTACTAAGTCCTGTTATCTTGAACCTCGATGTTTCCCATTGGCATGTTCTTGAGGCCACCAATGGCACTGCTTTTTAACTTGGGCAAACCAAACCCCTTTTCCCCCCT
>JAODAL010018376.1:0-74963 GCA_025379985.1 Phyllomedusa bahiana
TCATCCAGCACTTGCTGATCATATCTTTAGATTTCTCTAAAGCATCATATATAAAGTTACGGTTGTAAGGAAACAAAGTAAGACGCTATGCTCTGAAGAAGAATGTAAGACGCAGATGAGTCAAGGGTATCTGCACATGTGAACAAGAGGCAGAGGTCTCGCTTGGAATTTGTGCAAGCCTCAGCTGGGTGACAAGCTGAATTAATTGTGGACCGAGCGCCCACAAATCAGATTCGGTCATGTTTTAATTGGAAGCCAAATGTCACAGAGGATTTTTCTTAATATGTTTGTAGGCCAAACTGTCAAAGTAATGCCTGCAGATGTGTACTTCTAACATTCAGGGACGGAAATTCCCTTTATGTTCATTTTTGAGGACGTTGAGAGCAAAGGAGTTAGAAATTCACAATATTTTTGTGCTGCAGGTATGATCCTGGATACATATAACTGATTACGCTATAAAGGTGAATTCATTCTATATAGCTTAGTGTTAAAGGGGTTGTCTCACTACATTGATTCATCTCACCTCAGTCCTGTTTTCCTGGTTTTACTTTGAATTCAGGGGTGTGGTTACTGACTCAAACACAAAATAACTACTCCTTTAAAACATACCTTTTAATTATACACAATCTAAAAATATACTTACACAGATTATATCAGGACACAAAAAATAGAAACACAGCAAACCTAAACTGTCAACTACACTAGACACCCTAAGATACCTAACCCAACGGAGAACCCGTCCCGAAAAGGGCGACCCCGTAAAATCTCCTCACTAAACCCTATATAAGGCGCCGCCTATTATTTCTATTATCCAATAGCGGTTCCAGCCAAACAGAGAAAGGGGAGACAAATAGCACTAGGTGAACCAAATAGTATAGATATATAGAAAGTGCCCAAATAAACGCTTATAGCACTATAGTATTAGACAGGACTAACCCCATCCAAAATATGAAAAAAATACCCAAAACAGACTATAGACAAAGTCATAAACTTAGGGTATATACAAAGTGCCAATACTTATCTGCACCAATTGGCCCAGAATGGTATATTTAATCAATAGGGCGAAAGAAATGCAGCGCTAGAATAACCCCAAACGCGTTTTGTCCTGTTTAAAGGACTCCTCGGTGGGTCAAATAACAAGTATCCATCTAAAAGACATCAAACAACAACATAAGCAATACAATGATTAAATCATAATCAGAAAAAATCTATCCTATATATAAAAGTTACCCAAGCCAACAAAGAAAATGCTAAAATTACCTGAATCTCCAATCTATTATGCTATAAGGATATTAGGGGGGTTTTCTCTTCATAAATGGGAGTTGGTGTATCTCCATATGATGGGAACTCGCATATTGGTGTGAGTCCTCTGTGTCCCACATTAGATAGCCGCTAGAGGTAATATAAACCCCCCAGAGAACTCCCCCTCACACGGGGGAAAAGAAAAATCCCCCCCTATTCATTATATCAAATCAGTGTACTCACTTCAGATTACATGTGACAGCACTCGGCGTTTAAGAAAGTATACTGCGCATGTCCGTAGTGATAGTTTACAGCACGCCGATCTCATGTACACTCTATCGCCCCATGCGCAACTTGAAAAACGTCTTCCGGTATAACACAGACGCAGCGCGGAAATTTTCAATATGGCGGCGCCGACATCAACAAGGCCCGCCGCGCCTGCGCCGGAGATCATAGACGGCAGATTCCCCCACGCCTGCACATCAGCGCAAGAGCATCACAACAAAGTAGCCCGGCCCCTCCAAAAAAAATGTCCCAAAGGGGCCAAAAGCGGCATGTACCCAGCGCCTATCATGACCCCACAGACCAGCATCAGACGTAAAATAAAAGAAAACGACCCCAACAGGAATCCCTCTGCCCCCATGTCCAACAAAGAAACCAGCCTAAAAATGTAAGATCAAAAAAGTTGCAACAGAACATATGTCTGTTCAACCCTGTCAATATATAACGTGGTACACACAATAGGATAAAGAATAGATATCTGGCATAAAAATATCACAAATTAGGGAATCTGTGTTTACATGAGGGTTATATAGGTGTAAAAAATATACATATATATCCAGAAGGATGTTACAGGAAACATATGAAGGACAATGACTCATTTAGCCCCTTTGGAAACACACAATTGAGTCTATAAATCCACCGTGTTTCACGCTGTAAAATGAGTCTGTCCCAATCCCCAAACCTCTCAGGGGGGGTTTTACTAGATCGATACCTCTAAATTGCATTACGTCACTCCTACCATCATGTTTTTCCCATACATGTCTCGCAATTGGTGTATCATGTTGTTTTTTGATGTCACCAATATGCTCACCAATTCTTCTCCTCAACTCTCTCCGTGTTTTTCCAACATAGTTCAGCCCACAGGGGCATGTGGCCAGGTAGACAACACCCACAGGGGTACAGTTGAAAAAATCCTCTAATGATATATTTAGAAGGATTGTCAATATTACCAAATGTTTTTGCATTTTAAACAACAAATTGACAAAATTGCCGTGCCACATTTAAAAGCAACCATTTGGTTGTCTACCTAGCCAAGTTTCCCTTTGTGGGGCAACAAAATGGCTTCTTACCAGTCTGTCCCGTAGGCTCCGTCCTTTACGGTAAGTAATTGAGGGGTTAGCATCTTGTAGGAAGGAGTATCCTCCAATATTTTTTAATAATGTCATAAATCTTATCTGCCTGTGGGTTGTATTCCCCAATGATCCGAAGATCTTTTCTCTCAATTCCTCCATAATCTTTAGGCTTAGCCTGGGATCAAAAGACCACCCCATCCTCATATATCACCTTTTGGTATGCCTCTTTAAGAGAAGATTGGGGATATCCTCTAGCAATAAACCTCTCCCTTAAATCTCTGGCTTGAATCTTAAAACTCTGAGTGTCAGAACAGTTTCTCCTAAGGCGGAGATACTGCACCCTAGGACTTCCTCTCACAAGTGGTCTCGGGTGGCAGCTATCCCACCTGAGGAGACTGTTGTGCGTCTCCTTCCCGAAGACCTTGGTACTTAAGTGTAGTCAGCATTTTTTGAGATTGTAAGATCAAGAAACGGTTTTGGTAATTCATTAGCATGAATGGGAAATCTTAGTCCAATTAACGTTAGTATTTAACGACTCCACAAAGTTGGTAAAAGACGACATACTCCCTTTCCAGAGTGTGAAGATGTCGTCAATATATCTTGCCCACATCACAACATGGTCTGTCCACACATTCTCCTCTTCTTCACTGAAGACAATGGTGTTCTCCCACCAGCCCAGGAGCAGATTTGTGTACGTGGGAGCCATCGGGCTCCCCATCGCAGTGCCCCTGAGCTGGTGGTAGACCCTGCGGTCAAATACAAAGATGTTATTCTCTAATGAGAATTTTAAAAGGGACAGAATAAACTCATTGTCTTCTAAATTGCGTCCCTCGAGTATCAAGAAAATATTTCACTGCTTCTAATCCCTTATCATGTAGAATAGAAGAATACAGAGCTTCAACATCTATGCCACACAACAGGGTATCTTCATCAACCATTATGCCCTCTAATTTAAGAAGTAAGTCAGAGGTGTCTCTGATATAGGAAGGTAACGAAGTAACAAAATCCCTCAAAACGCTGTCCACATATATACCTAAGTTTTGGGTCAGGCTCCCTATCCCCGATACTATGGGCCTACCTCTAAGAGGATTAAGTCCCTTATGTACTTTAGGTAGCCCATAGAACGTAGCTCTTCTAGGGAACTCTGGTAAAAGAAAAGCATGTTCTTGTTAACTGATTATATGACTACCCAGAGCCTCATCCATAATCCCCTTAAGTTGTACCTAAAGAGAAGCTGTGGGGTCTTTCCTTAAAACTTCATAACCAGATTTATCTTGGAGAAGATCAAAACACATTCTGTGGTATTGGTTTACGTCCAGCACAACTACATTCCCCCCCTTATCAGCCGGCTTAATGACTATTGAGGTATCCTTCTCTAGATCATTAAGGGCCTGTCTCTCATGTCTGGAAAGATTACACGGTCCATAATTGGTGCCATTGAGATCTTTAAGTTCCTCAATGACAGTTTCGAGAAAAGAGTCGGTGCAGGAGTATGGTTGAGGGGTTGGTGCCCTCTTGCTCCTATTACATAAAGAAGTAAACGGTCCCTCTCCCAGAGGTCTATCCTCCTCTGACATAAGATCAACCAAAGCATTTACTCCCCTTAGATCACTTATTTCGATCCCCAAAGCCTCACACTCTTTAATATCCTTTTTGTGGAAAAATCTTGCCCACTTGACCTTACAGGCAAAGAGATGGAGATCTTTGACCCACTCAAACTCCCTAAAGCTATTTGTGGGAACGAAAGTAAGTCCCCTACTCAACACCTGCTTTTCAGTGATATGGCGTTGGGAGATGTTAATGATCTGCAGATCACCCCTCGAATTTATCTCTGGGGGTGCTCCTTGTTCCTCAGTGGGTATTGTGGGGGCTGTCTTTCTAAAAAAGGCATGGCATAGGAAGAGGACGATGATGAACCAGGGGTAATGTTCCATGATTTTTTATTATTGTAATTACCTCTCCCCTTTTTCCCTTTTCCCCTTCCTCTCCCCCCCCGACATGCAAAGGAATACTGACTTCTACTAGGCTGCAGTAGAAGCCAGGTCTGTAGCTATAGCAACCAGTGCTGGCAGCCTATCATGAGAGATCAAACAGGTCTTGAGCTATAGCGACCTGAGGAGCTGATGCAGCCCATACCAGAGGGATATCTCAGAATAGGTAGGACACTGTTAATGGACATATATTGCAAAGTGACTTGTTTTTGTAAGATCTTTAACATAAAAAGCAATCCTTGTAGTGATACAACCCCTTTAAAGGCAGTTTTCTCTGTATAAGGAGTATATGGGTGCATTTGCACGGCAAAGACCAGATACCGGTCGGAAATGCTGAGTGATATTTGGTCTTTTTCTGTCACGCAGGGGGGGGGGGGGGGGGGCGGCTTTTGTTTGCGGATTCAAGCCCTCCCCCTTTGTACCCACATATTTAACTTCTGCCCGAAAAGCAGGCGGAAGAATGAACATGTTCTAAGTGTTTCAGACCGCCGTTGCTGTAAAAAACCATGTGGTGGAAAATCCGTGCAGTGGTAACTGTTGCACGGATTTTCCATTGAAGTCTATGGGGGAGCGTTGCTTGTAGGTTTTCAGACTGTTTGTAAAACTGCAAACCGTCTGAAAAACCAACAAATAACCTTTGCCACGGGGACAAGCCTAGGTGTTCTTACCTCATCCTCCATAGCTTCACATTGCTGCATTTAAAGGGGTTGTCCATTTGACGGTTAGAAGGGATTAAAAATTGAAAAATAAAAAAAAACCCTTGAAGGGGTTATCGACTTTTAACAAAATAATATTTAAATGGGGCCAGTGTGGAAAAAATGTTGTACTTGCCTCCTGCTCCCCTGTGCCTGCAGTTCTGGAGCTCCCTGGGTATGTGCTCCATTTCACTCCCTGGTTCTTGCCCTGACGTGCAGGAGAGGCCCACGCTCTAGATTTTTGTGAATGATGCATTAGTTTCTCATGTGTGTTGGAGTGAGAAACCGAAAGTTATAGAAGAATATTCCCAGGGATCTTCAGAGCAGCAGCAGTGGGGGACTGGAAGGTAAGTGTGACCACTTTTTTTTTTTTTTTTTTTTTTTATTCTATTTTTTTTTCCCTCCACCCTGATCCCATTCAAGTATTTTATTAAAGTAGACAACCCGTTTAAGTCACCCATGATCCTGCTTTATTCCAGCACTGCCAGTGTCTTTCCTTCGATGTCATTATATTCATTAGTCATGTGATGCTGTAACCAGTCTCTTCCCTCAGCGGCCTATTTCTGTATGTGCAGCACATAACCATACAGGCCAGGGACTGCTGGCAGCGTCACATAACTGATGAACTTGAAATCATCGATAGTGAGCACAAGTGCTGTTGGAATGGACTGGGCTTCATAGGTGAGGGATTTTTTTTTAATTCAGATTTTTAACCCCTACCGATCAGAAAACAGTTTTTGTTTCTATTAAAAAAAAAATAAACAAAACCTTTAAATCCGGTTATATATTTTATATAATAATCTGCATGGCCATAATCTCGCGTACAGACCTTCTGACTCTCCAATGATGGAAAATGGGGGTGGATCTGCTGTCAGAGGTGTCTGGCAGCAAGTTCTTCCTGCTTCGCTCCTGATTTAAACACGTATAGTTTGCTTAGTGTTTGTGGCTAGGTGACTTTAAAAAAGAAAAAAAAAAAATGTCAAGTATATGGCCGGCTTAAAGGGGTTGTCTCACTACAAGGATTGCTTTTTATGTTAAAGATCTTGCAAAAACAAGTCACTTTGCAATATATGTCCATTAACGGTGTCCTACCTATTCTGAGATATCCCCTCTTGTGTGGGCTGCCTCAGGTCGTTACAGCTACAGACCTGTTCAGTCTCTCCTGATAGGCTGCCAGCACTGGTTGCTATAGTTACAGACCTGGCTTTTACTGCAGCCTAGTAGATGCGAGTAAACGCGCCCTTGAATTCAAAATGAAACCAAGACTACAGGACTGAGGTAAGATGAATCAATGTAGTGAGACAACCCCTTTACGTCTCCGATATTGCTTTGTGCAAGCGCTATACTAAGCTTACATTTTGAGTGGCATCTTATGTTTTTGGAAAACCATTCCTAAAATTCTTTTTAAAAGCCTTCCTGTAGCACACTGTGTTGGGACACAAGTTGGATACCACAGATATCGGCCATGAGGCACCTCCTAAGGGTATGTTCACATGGTGTAATTGCGAAGCGTACAGTACGCGGCGCAATACAGCGGGTGATTTGGGAGCCGCGCTGATCACTGCGTACTCCCCAAGCACGGGGGTGGGGGCTGTCTGCTGGCCCCATAGAATATTCATTACTCCCCATGCGTACAATACAATCGTATTGTACGTGCGGGGGGTCATGGCGTAATTCATAGTTCACTATGGATTACCGTAATTGCGGGGCACATTTTTCCACGTATGAAGCGCAGTACGCCGCAAACTACGCCCGCAATTATGCGGCAAAATAAGCCGTGTGAACATACCCTACCTCATTCAATACCCCTTTCACTGTTTTGCTAGGGGTAAATATAGTCTTGTTAAATTTTATAGAAAATCCGTTCACAGGGCATTTCTGGTGCATGTTTTCACGTAATGTAGACTTAGTAGAACTGCTTGTACCTTTGCACTGATGATCAAAGAAAGAATAGAGAATGTTGGTTCTTTTGTTTCAGAAATGGCGCCACTTTTGTCCACAGGTAGCACCTGGCAGTGCAGCTTAGTGAAGGAACTGCAATAACGGGCCCATCCCGTGGGCAGTAGTGGTGTCGCTTCTGGAATAAAGCAGCCTTCATTTTCTTCTCTCGTACAGAACTGAGCGGAGCAGAAGTCTTTGTCTATGTAGCAACAAGTCAATTGTGTTCCTTATTCAAAATGGAGAATTATTTACAAAATATCAGCGCCAGTATAACACAAAGCATTTGACGACATGGGTGGGTGTGTTATTGCTGTTCATTATGTGTTTATGAAAGTCTACTTGAGGTGATAAGCATCTTAGGCTGTTGCTGTAATGTCTGCTGGTTACAAGGAAACACCCAGCTAACTAAAAAGTAGCAACACATCTGCTATTTCTGTTATGATTAATCACAACAAATGCATTATACATGTTCTGATGGAAAAACACACTGAAGTATGCAGCTGAGATCTGAGGCGTTAACTCGGATTTTTGCCACTTATTTACACGGCTGCAGATTTTGCTACGGTTTTGGAAGCTGATTAGCTCCATTAAAGGGGTTTTGCCACCATCTCATTTCATACCTCCAGCATTCAGCTCTGTGTGCTCAGAAGGGGGCGTGTGTGATTTGTTTGAATTGCATATCATGTAACCCAGCAGGATGACATCACCAGGCCTTTTCTCTCTCTAATGAAAGAAAGGTTTGTTTATGTATAGAACTGTAAGTAGCTACATTGTAGCTCAGAGGTAAAACTTTTGCCTCCAGGCACAAGGGTCCTCGGTTCAAATCCCTGCAGGAACCAAACCTGTAGATTTTGTTTCCTCTTAATCAATGCACAGACCTCATTGAGGTGTCTTTTTTCTTTTATTTGCACTCTTTGACTAATTACTAAGGAGTACAGAGGACAGGAGTAGAATGACAGCACCTGGGGTTTGAACACTCAGTAGCTGCCTGAGAGGAGAGGTGATGTCTGAACATGTGCTACCAGGACTGAGGAGCTCTCAGCGCTGGTTGTATCTCCTGGAGACCAGCTGTAAACAATGGATCACTAAAGGAGCAGCTAAGACAAAAGCAGTGCAGAATTTTTAATAATGATGAACGGTGAAAATGTTTATTATTTAATTTACAAACTTCCCACGTCAATTTTACTTCGTGGCAAAACCCCTTTAAGTGAGGCTAATGCATGTCCTCTATAGATGGTGCATATTCCTTGTCCCTTTTTGTCCCACAATGCAGATTTCATATCTGGAAAAAGATATGCACCATACTTGAAGGGGTTTTCTCACTATAAAGATTAGCTTTCAACATGAAGGGACAGGTAATTGAAGGCTTTTTCTAAATACAATGTTTTGTTGATTTTTCTTTACTCATGAGATAAGACATTTTATGTGCTCTGAGTACACGCAGGTTTCTATTGTTCCCTGGTGACAACTGTTATCTTATTAGAGCAGAGTGCTTTGAGTGCCATCACCCTGTGGATGGACAGAGCTCAGGAGCAATCTAATTATCTCTAACAAGTTTAGCCTCTGTTTACAGATAAGCAATTGTTTTCAGTTCTTACAGCAAATGTACCTGTTGTTTCATGAAGATAACATAGCCTACATTTTTCAATGGCTCAGCTACTTACATAGACACTAAATATGCTATAGAACCATCAACAGCCTGAGGAGACAGAGTGAGTGTAAAACTGCTTGTGACTCCGTGAAACAGTGTGGGGAGACAACCCCTTTAAGAATGATTTCAGTGAAAAATATGGGATATTTAATGCGCAGAGTTTTTGTATTGATGCAAAAACAGTTGGCACATTTGGTTGGCTGTTGTCAAATGTGTATGGGCGGGCCTTTATTACATATAATGGTGATGGTACACATAAAGGGGTTTACGTAATATTGCTTTAATTTGTTATGTATGTTCTAGGAAATCATACAATTTTCTGATAAACACGTATCAAAAATTCTACCATAGACTTTGTAAATGAATAAAATAAATAGATAAATGGAAAATAAATAGATAAAGCCAAGCATAAAATCCACTTTAGGGTATGTTCACACAGCGCGACTCCTAAAACACCCGGCGTATTGCGGCGTGTACTGTACGCGCTGCAATACGTCAGGTGTTTTGGGAGTGGAGCTGATCAGTGCGTATTCCCAAAGCACGGGGGCTGGCAGCCCGCCGGCCCCATGGACCTGCATTAGGGCTTGTTCACATGGCGTTTTTGTGATCCGTTTTACGGATCCGTTTTACGGATCCGCAAAACGGATGTAACAATTGTCAGTGTGATTAACATTAAGTTGAATGGCAAAAGCGCATCGCTGTTCCCACGGGAGATCAGCGATGCGCTTTTGAGGGCTCTTCTGCGCTTTTCGCATCCGCTTTAAGAATTGACATGTCAATTCTTATTGCGTTTTACGCAACTGAACGCCCATAGGAGATAATGGAGTCCACTTTTGGCACTTGTCCAAAAGCGCTCCACACTCCTGGTACGTAACAGCTGCGCTTTGCATCCTCAAAGTGGATGCGAAAAGCGCAGTGGAAGGCTGGACGGGGATCGCTGGCGGCGGGAGCGGGAGCGCAGGTGAGGCTCGGCGGCGGGAGCGGCAGCGCAGGTGAGGCTCGGCGGCGGGAGCGGGAGCGCAGGTGAGGCTCGGCGGCGGGAGCGGCAGCGCAGGTGAGGCTCGGCGGCGGGAGCGGCAGCGCAGGTGAGGCTCGGCGGCGGGAGCGGCAGCGCAGGTGAGGCTCGGCGGCGGGAGCGGCAGCGCAGGTGAGGCTCGGCGGCGGGAGCGGCAGCGCAGGTGAGGCTCGGCGGCGGGAGCGGCAGCGCAGGTGAGGCTCGGCGGCGGCAGCGGCAGCGCAGGTGAGGCTCGGCGGCGGCAGCGGCAGCGCAGGTGAGGCTCGGCGGCGGGAGCGGAGGTGAGGAGCGGCAGACATGATGAGATGGCTGGGGCAGACATGATGAGAGAGAGAGACTCTCTCCCCCCCCCCCCCCCCCCACCTTTCTGTGGAAAAACGCATCCGGCAAGCGGATGCTTAAAACGCAGATGAAAAAGCATTGAAAACTGAACCAACCAAAGTATCCAATGCTGCGTTTTGCGGATCCCCTTGCCGGATGCGCTTTTCAAGTGCGAAAAACGGATCCGTAAAAAGGATCCAAACCGGCGTGTGAACAAGCCCTTACTCACGCCGTTTACAATACAATATTACTTTGTAAGCGCCACGAATAATTGACATGTCACTTATCTCCCCGCATTTACAATACAATCGTATTGTGTGCGTGGGGGGGGTCGAGGCGTAAGCCATGATTCTCTATGAGCTATGGATTACCGTAATTGCGGCACGCATCTTGCCGCGTAGTATGTGCAATATGCGGCGAAATACACCCGCAATTACGCCTGAAAATAAGCCGTGTGAACGTACCCTTAGATCTACATTCAACCAGAGAATACTAAGCAGGACATATTCTCTTGAACATGTAATTAAATGGATTGTCCACTTCATAATGTCGTCAAAATTTAGTTACTTAGTATGTATATAATAGAAAATCATATAATTTTCTCGTATACATGTAATAAAATTGTGCTCGTGTACATTTTTAATACCTGTGCAATAGACTCCTATATCGATAAAAATGGTACAGCCCACATTCCTAGCTATATTAGGCTGCCATGATGTAATGGTATGGACTAAACATGGCGGCAGTCATGTGACCTCCTGGCCTTCAGCTAGTAACATTATATAGAAAATCCACAGCACTTCAATCTATTAAGTATAATTTAATGATGAGTACAGCACCCACGTATCTCTCCTCTCTTCTCTGGTGTGCGTGACCTTTTCTGCTCTTCAGTTAGCAACAGTCTTAGGGATTATTCACACGGCGTCTTGGATACGTTTTTTGCAGTACATAAACGTATAGCTTTTCACACATCCAAAAATGTACCACTAAGTGTGGTACGTTTTTTGGATGCATTTTGTGGACTGCAAAAACATATCCTTTCTTCAGCGCATAAAACGGATCAAGAATTGACATGTCGGTTCTGGACGCATCAGTTTTACGCAATGCAAAAATATGTAAAAAACGTATTGTCTGTAAAATGACTGTATTTTACATTGAAATCAATGTAGTCAAACTTGAACATTGTTAAATACGTTTTGTATAACTGCTGTTTTTTCTAGGGGACATACATGCAAAATAGACCAGTCAATTCTAATATTACGCACAATGGATTATTTTTCAATCTGTGCAAATATTTATTTATCAAAGAAAGCACTTAAAGGGGTTTTGCCACAATCTCATTTGATACCTCCTGCATCCAGCTCTTCAGCTCTGTGTGCTCAGAAGGGGGCGTGTGTGATTTGTTTGAATTGCATATCATGTGACCCAGCAGGATGACATCACCAGGCCTTTCCTCTCTCTAGTCAAAGAAAGGTCTGTTTATGTGTAGAACTGTAAGTAGCTAAAGTAAGTAGTAAAACTTTTGCCTCCAGCCACAAGGGTCCTCGGTTCAAATCCCTGCAGGAACCAAAACCTGTGGATTTTTTTTCTCTTTATCAATGCACAGACCTCATTGAGGTTTCTTTTTTTTAATTTATTTGCACTGTTTGACTAATTGCTAAGAAATACAGAGGACAGGAGTAGAGTGACAGTACCTGGGGTTCCAGTGTCCATCAGAACGGACCCAGAGACGCATCTAACAATTAGCAGTGACTTTATCACTGCCGGCAATGACAAACACGCGGCGGCGTTCACATGAGAGATCGCCGCTTCATGTTTGCATCGCGCCTGTCGGGTCCGTCTTGTGGATGCGATCAAAGAAATGACATGCAATGACAGAGACGCATCAGAAAAACGTATGTTCATATGGAGTGAAGACGGGCCTAAAAATCCAAATTCAAGGTTAGCCTATCAGAGTGGTGTTCTGTGTTTTTTTTTTTTTTTTTTTTTTGTTGTTTTTTTTTTAGGTGTGGTAGTTACCAAAGTTACTGGAGAAAATCTGTTCATACATGGGAAGAACATCCAAACTCCGATGCGTACATGCTATTTAAACACAGGAACCTGCTGTGCTAGTCACAGTACTGCTTTATACAGTCAATGCCTTAGGCCCCATTCACCTCCATTTGTTGTATTCTTCTGGGTACCTTGAAAAAGTTATCCTGATGGGTACCACCAAGGGGGGCTGTGATGGGGTCATAGGAATCTATAGGGCAAACATAGTCTGGTCTGGACTATCTTTGCTCTTTTTCCTGAACATGTACATTTTATGTACCAGACACAAAAGCATGGTCTAATGGGATAGTTCTATTCTTATTTTTTCCAATATAAAACAGCAATACAAACTACTGGGAAAAACGATATTCCGAGGATCTCAGTATCATAAATTATTAAAATTACTCTTGTGCTAAAAACAAATGTCCCTGGACACTGGTGTGAACGTGCCATATAAAATGTTTTCTGCAAATGATTGTATGAACTATTCTGGTCTGTTGCTGTAAGGACCTCAAGTGTGCGATGCACTGACTGATAGCTCTCACACGTGTTTTGTTTTTTTTCTTGATTTCAGCAGTTTTGCTATTTACATAGAAATATTTGCTAGGATGAGAGCTGCTTCTATCACAACCCATGAAGCCATGGCTGTTCTTACCCATACCTAGAATGGTGGCGATAATGGTGGTGAGATCAGGGACATGTCCAGTAACGTTGGCATCTGAAGGATTTCATCGGTGTAAATCCTGATCATTGTTACCATCCAATGGTCTCATTGTACAAAACATGGCAACAGCTATAATTGGTAGTTGCTAAGTCGAATCTATTGGTCAGCAGGATGACAAGCCTCTGATATGGGCTTTGTCTGGGACAAGACTTGTCTCTCCACAGCCCCACTACTATTCTAGGTATTTTTGCTGGAAACTTACCAAGATCCATGTCCTTACCTACCAAGTTTGCCTGGTGACATAAATGGGCAGTTTCAAGGAAGAGGTGTTCTGGTGTTCAAGCTTTTCCTATTGCTGGAACAAGTTGGCTAGCAAATTTTAATGACTCAATCGTTTCACAATTTAGTGGCCTAAATCTACATGCAAATTGCCTCAAGAAATTGCATCTGAGGCCATCTGCCCAAGTGCCTATGGACACTCATACAGCAACATATACCAGACCTCTTGTTTCCCAGGCCTTTACACTTTTTGATCATATTCAAGTTGGCTGACAACATTTGAAAGGGGTATTCCCATGTTACTGATTTAGCTTTACACATGTAGCCAAAGGTGAATAAAGATTACTAAAAATAAATTTTCTGTTCTGATTTTGCTTCCCTTCAGCGCTTTAGCAGTTCTTATCTCCTGGTTGTGTTTATATAAGCTTCCCTAGGTTACTAACCAACTTTCTCTGCTCAAAAGCCTTGGTCGGTATGGTGCCCTCACATCCTGCTCTGTGTACTTTAAAGGGGTTTTGTCGCTATGAAGATCATAGTTAAAAATGAGGGGACCACAAATCTAAGCATGATCGTCCTTGGTTACCATAAGCAAAGTTCTATGGTTTAGGAGAAGGGGCACAGGGAGACGTGTGCACGGATGAGAGAGAGAGAAAGGGTGAGGTTTGAGTGACAGCAAGCAGTGGTAGGTGCGACGTATGCGTACGGGGTGAGGTTTGTGAGTGACATCAAGTAGAGGTCCTGCAGCAGAGAGAGAGATAATGTGCCGTCCCATGTAAACACACACAGATAAAGCGTATAGTTTTTTTCTGCAGATCTGTGGAGGTCAGAGGTGTAATAATCTGCAGGATATATCACTTTGTGGGAGAGACATCTTTCCAAGAGTTTTTGAATGTCAAATGCCCATTCAAATGACAAAGTATGTAGAGAGAGAGAGAGAGAGAGAATTGTAGATATACACTATGGAGTTACACTTAGCTTTTCACTTCCAACGACAGCTGAGAACCTTTCCCTTCCCCCGACACACAGAATGAATTCTCATGTGCACACTTTGGGATGTGTCTGCAGAGAGAAAAGATACGCCCTGCTGGGAGGAGAAACACGCCCCTCCATTTCACAAGCTCTGCTTAGCAACCAATATAAACAGCTGCCAAATGGTGAAACGAGAAAACACCTTTAAGTCTTTAGAGCTCTGTAGAATTCTTTACCTGCTGTTTAGCATGTGCCATCACTAAAGTGCCTCTAACAGGCTCAGTCAAATATCAGAGTTTATATGTCAATCACTGCTGTAGAGCTACCCACACCCTAGCAGGAAGTGGAAGCCTGAAGCTGGCTGGGAAACAGCATGGTGAGAACATACTTTAGTGCCACCCTACTTTGCCTTTTTTTTTTCTTTCCTTACATCTTACCCACAAATGCCACTACTTTGAATATACCCCCAATTCTCATAGTCGTATCAGTTTGCCCAGATTGCAGTTTATTAAATGGCAGATCACTGATCATAACAGTGACTTGCCACTAATGGTTATATCCCTATTATTGAATATTTGACTAGGGTGTTTATACCTGCTGTAACTTTTTCTTTTTTTTTTTTAGGCTTAATTTTAGGTCCCAGTTTGACCATTTTGAGCAGCTACCCCCTAGTGTTGGCGTTAATGGAGGCTTGGATTCCTGACCGGAATGATTACAGTCACTTTTAACTACTAAGATTTTTATTTTATGGGACAAAGAGTCGGCTGTATGGGGACTTATGGCTCCTAGCTTCCATGGGCCTCTAGGGTTGAGAAGGCTTGGGGATTACGCCGCAACTCTGCGCAGGTCCCATGATGCAAGCCCTGGATGTCACTATTATCCTGTCAATATAGATCTTCTTGTAACTGTGCAGTGTGTTATAATCGGAAGAGTCTGGAATGCTTACAATAATGTATCGTCATTCATCATGCCATTTCTATTATGTAGATTGATTAAAATAACCAAACAATACAACATTCGTTGACCCCAATATGCATGGCTTCTAAGGTTCTACTCACGAGTGACTGCTTACCTTACTGGCTCCCATTCTTTGTTCATCTCTTTTGGGTGAGGTCACAGGAAGCAATCACTGGCAAAGAGAGAGCCTTGATGTGGCTGCAAATTCTCCTTGTGGTTTTCAAGTATATTAATTGCTGCATTGTTTTTAATATAAAATTTTAGATTGTCTGTCTGCTTATACGCCATGGTTTTTCAGCAAGTACAGGTGAAGCACATGGTTTTCTTGGTCTTACCTGCATGTGACTTGCCACATAGTATATAAGCAGCCTTTCCTTGAAAAATTGTGCTGCTGTGAAAGAGGTTTTCTCATCTGGCTGTTTCACAGAGCCTGCTGTTAAAAGCCAGCTTCAGGCTCCCACTGCCTGTTTAGGTTGTAGGACAGAAATTTACAGAATGCAAAGAGTTAGTAACATAAACAGGCTCCTGTGATATTAAAGGGGTTTTGCCACAATGTAGTGTTGACGTGGGATCCTCCAAAATGGTTATTTAATCACTTTTCTAAATATATGTGATTACAAAAAGTGAAGCCTGTGAGATCTACAGCATTGCTCAGTCCCCCTTAGTTAATTGAAAGTTTACATTAGACAGGACCAGGAGCTGATCTGGCCGCGCTTGCGTGTTTGCACTTCTTATCTGATGAATGGGGCTGGGGAGAAAGTGCAGTGTATGAGTCTGTCTGCTGTATAGAGAATCTACTAGTTGTAATGTTATTATTTGAGTAAACTTTAGAGACGCTCTCTGCTCACCGCCTCCCTCTCAGCCCTGCAGCGTTCATGACTCGGCATGCTTTGTTTTTATTTTCTCATGAGCAGATAAGAGGTAAGGAACTCATTTCATGGCAAAACCCCTTAACAGGAAGTGATGTCACCATGATCGGCCAGGGCACCTGGAGCAATGAGAGTAGAGAGAGGTGGTCATTAACCTAAGGAAGCAGGAGATAAGAACTGCTCTAACTCTTAAAGGAAGCAAAATCACAACAGCAATGTATTGGGTAATAATCCTTATTTAGTTTTGCCTATATGTTTAAAGCTAATAATTGTGGTGAGATAACCCCTTTCAGGCTGGAGTCACACCTTTTTGGCAAACCACGGGGGAAAAACGGTATGATATAGCCTAAGGGTCTGTCCATGAATGGGCAAACGATTGCGTAGATAAATGATAGTTTTAAACACAAAAACAGTTCATTTGAAAACCACTCCAAACTTTTTTTTTTTTTAAATGCGACTGACTGCCTTACGCAATTACTCTATGTAGACTTAACCTTACTAGGTTTTTAGTATATCACAAGGCATTATGGGAAAGGAGCTAAGTGGCACAAGCGCCCTGTATTGCATGTAACAAATTCTCAATTTGCTTTTGACTCAGTTTTTAGAAAGCAAAAGGGATATTAGCCAAGCCAGTATCGCTTATCTGCAGACAGCTGTTTTGGGGTTTTGCCCCTCATCTATGCAGAGCTTAAAGGCTGACTGGGTAGGAGGCAATGAGTGACTCAGAAAGGGGAATATCTCTCCTTGGGGAGAGCATCATATAGGTGTATGGAGATTTGAAATTTCCTTTTGCAATCCACTAGGCATCTGCATATTACAAGGCATTATGGGAAAGGAGCTGAGAAGCTTGAGTGCCCTCTATTACAGGCATCTTCAAACGGCAGCCCTCCAGCTGTTGGGAAACTACAACTCCCATCATAACCACTGTTATAGATTATATAAATGCATTATGGGAGTTGTAGTTTCCCAACAGCTGGACGGTCGCAGTTTGAGGGCGCCTGCTCTATTGGATGTAACAAATCCACAATTTTGCTTTTGCCTCACTGAGTCTTTAGAAAGCAAAAGGGATATTGGCCTAACCAGTATCGCTCATCTGCATACAGCGGTTTTGGAGTTTTGCCCCTCATCATCCGTGCAGATCAGAGCTTACTAGCTGGCAGGGTGGGAGGCAATGAGTGGCTCAGAAAGGGGACCATCTCTCCTTATGGAGAGCACTATATAGGTGTGTAGAGATTAGAAATTGCTAGGCATATGCATTTCACAAGGCAATCTCCACACACCTATATGGTGCCCTCCCCAAGGACAGATATTCCCCTTTCTAAGTTCTTAGTAGACACTGTAGTTGCTGTTCCTTATGGTTACCAGTGCATCGGTTGTGCTGTAGACAATTGCTTAATTGCCTAAGAACATAATTAAGAGGATAATATAGTGTGAAAAGAAAGGGTTGTGGACGAGGAAAAAGGGAAGCGGGTGCTCAGAAAGCCGCCATAGCTAAACACTGTTCATAAGAATAATATTTGATATGGTCAATTGTGGTAAATGTGGAATGAAGATGTATAAAGGATTCTATGTTACTGGTGTGGTCTCACCTGAAACACAATCCCTATTGAATCACAAGGGGATTGGATGAGTGTATGCTGTCATATTGTACAAGCACAAAAATAGAGTATACATTCCCCTTCATCCGACTTTTGGTATAATCCACGTATGTAGCCACAGCAATGAACAACTGCAATTTTGCCAGACAGGAAACTGGGCTATTACTATGTATGTAGATAGTCTGGGGCTAGTAGATCAATGCTTCTATCTCCACTTTCCAGAATAAGCATTGGCAAATGATTTAGGAAATTCAGCTCTTCAGAGTATGTCGGCCATAAAAAAAAGAAGAAATTTAGACTACAAATCTGTTTTCTATATAACTTAATAATTGATAATTAAAACTTAAAGGGAACCTGTCACATAGGTTGTGCCCCCCTTGCTGAGGGCAGCACAAGCTAGTGTTAGACCTGCTGTTTCCAGCGCTGTGTCCCTATTCTGTAAGATGCAGCAGTTTTAGAGCATTTACCCCTCAAATCTTATTCATGAGCAGATGTTAGCTCCACCCACCAAATGCTAACTCCGCCCACTGACAGTTATTCACCTGTTACTACCTATTCAAAGTAATAGGTTTGTCAGTTGAGGTGGGCGGGGCTAGCCTCCGATTGGCCGGGTTTGAAAAAAACTGACACTCTGAAGGACTCTTCGAATGACTCTTCTGGCTGAAAACTGCATATTTGAGCATTAAATACACGAAAACTACAGCATCTTACAGAATAAGGGACACAGCGCTGGAAACAGCAGGTCTGACACTAGCTTGTTCTGTCTTCAGCAAGGGGGGCAAAAACTATGTGACAGGTTCTCTTTAATGCTGCTAAGAAATGATACTTTTCTATAGTAAAAATGAACCTCTTGCTGCTGACCGAGACATGGCATAGAGGATGCAGATGTAGTAGTCATAGCATGGGCCTGGAGCATGAGGAGGCCCCAAAGGCTCCTGTGCCACATAAGATGACACCAGTGTTAAAAAGGGCATGTGCTAGGTAGGACAGGCTGCCAAAGGCTTGGCATTGGTGCCCAGACACTTCTTGCAGGATGTTCATTTTGTGAGCATTGGCTCATACAGCAGGCAGAGGCCCGGTTCCCACCACACCTCCTCTCTCCTCTACACTGCAGCCATTGTACACATTCCTATCTTTTGTTTGTGGCCTTATCTGGGAAAGGTTGTGCTCGGTGCCCATGGTGGACAAGGCTTGTGACAGCCGTCTCCATGGCAACGGTGCATGATGTCACAGGCATGACGACTGAGCCTGTGTTCCCAGGCAGAACTGTGCGCGTGTGTGGGAGGTGAACACAAAGGCAAACGGAGTGATCAACAGGCAGCGTTACAGAGAACATCTATTCCATGTACTATTCATGAATGCCGAGCAGAATCGCCCTCTGTTTTCTGGTTTGTGTGCTGCAGAATTTTCAGCGCGCGGTATTCTACTTGGCAAAATGCAGGTTTTTTTGGAGGGAGCTTGTAAAGCAATGTTCTCAGTGTTGAAAGCACCCTTCCTATTATATAGTGAAGGACTAGCTTTAAATAACGGCACCATTTCCCACAATAGTGTACAAAGAACGTCCCTCAAATCAGTCCTTGTCCCTCATACCACTCACATTCTGTTTCCTGTGTTACACACGGTCTAAAGCCAGATTCACAAGGAGCCAATTACCTCATCTGTGGTGTGAAGTGCGCTGTTGGATAAAACCTGTGCACTTGTTGCCCCAGTCAGGACCCCAGTGCTTCATGCCAGCAGTGCTAATAAGTAAGCCGCCATGTCCCTCCTGCCTTAGCTTTAAGAACTAAATACTGTATATACAGGGCTTTCTCCACTTATTATCAGGGCTGTGGAGTCGGAGTCTCGGAGTCGGTGGCTATTTTGCAGGAGTCGGAGTTGTCATAAAAGGGACCGACTCCCAAAATATCTAATTAGTTGGTCCAGTTAGTTCGATGCAAAGAGCAAGAGGAATTGGGTCCGGCCAGTGCTACTGCTCCCATATCTTCAGCCTCATCACATGAGGAGTGTAATTGATGACATGGAGCAGGCAAAGCGCTGCCCTAGGGGAAAAGATTCCGCTCCCAGGGCAAACAGGTTTCAGCAACATTTTTCACCTGTTTTCAAAGAAGTAGAAGGGTTTAACCATTCATCAAAACTGTCTGTGGCTGAGGCAATTCCTTTATACCCTGACATTGTTAGAGATGTTACCCCTGTGGTTATCGTTTTGCCCCCAACCCAAGTTAGTGTAGAGAGGCCGTTCTCTAGCCTGGAAATCATGAGATCAGATGTGAGGTCATGTATGCAGGATCTGATGGAGGCAATACTATTTCTCAGAACAAATTCAGAGACTCCACAAATGTTCCTGCAGGGTTTTGCATATTTATAATTTTTTTGTGTCCTAAAGTCATGTCCAATAAATATATTTTACACCGACAAGCAAAATGGTAACAATGTTTTGAACTTGTGACTTTCAGGCTCCATATCTCTCCATCCACTACAGCTTTGTACATGAGGCTATTGTAATTTTATATACAGTCATCTTTTACCTATCTTATACATAAATTTGACTTGCAAGTATTTAGCATCTGCTTAGTTCTAGTTTTGCTCCTTAAAATCAAAGTGTTAATTTATATTATTTTGTTAGTATTTGGTAAATCCACCCTTTGGTTTTCGGCACTGCCTGAATCCTTCTGGGCTCTGGATCAGATTCAAGCAGGTCTTGGCCAAAATCTGATCCCAGGTCTCTTCTACACATTCCCAATGTTGGTGCAGACTGGATTTGGATACAAATACAGCTTTTTCTTCAACTCTACCCACAAGTGTTCAAAAGATCAAAACATTGTTACCCTTTTGCTTGTAAGTGTCTGTTCTTCCTAAATAGCTTGATTATTGTATCATAAGGTGATAAACAGCCTGATGTTACCATTTTACTACAGTAAAGTTATCACTTAAACATGTGCCATGTATGAGGGAGTCGGAGGTTTGGGAAATTGAGGAGTCTGAGTCGGGCTTCGGCTTGCCGACTCCACAGCCCTGCATATTATTATTGGTTTACAGGTGACCATTGTATGTTGAAACCATAACTCTATGAAAAACTAGTAATTGGTTTCAAAGCCCTACAATGTCACCCAACTTAAGGGTATGTTCACGTGGCGTACTTTCGGCTTTGCGCTCTAATACGGACAAGATGCGCGCCGAAATTACGGTAATCCACAGTTCCCATAGAGAACTATGGATTACGCCTTCTCTCCCCGCTCGTACAATACGATCGTATTGTACGTGCGGGGAGATGAGTAATGCATGTCTATGGGGCCGGCGCCCCCCTCCCTCCCCCCATCCCCTCTGTACGTACCACAATACATCATGTGAACATACCCTAATGCAAAATAAGCCACCTGACCGCTTCCCTTCAATGTTTATACTGCCCTATCTGAGAGCAGGATGTGATAGAGGGAGACAATCTGACCTCTGTGATCTACCGTTTTTACTCAAGTATAAGCTGAGTTTATCAGCACAAAAAATGTGCTGAAAAATCCATCCTTGGCTTATACTCGAGTCACTGTCGGCGCTCGGGCGCTGCAATGGGAGCGCATACAGTTGAAACTACCACTGCGAAGCAGAGAGCGAGCGCTTCCTACTCTGCAGTGGACTCCGGAAGGCCACAGACTTGCGGCTGTCCGGAGTATCCGGCACAGGCGGCGTGTGTGTCGTCATGCTGCCTGATGACATTGCGCTTTCTGTCCTGGAAAGAAGACTGAGTGCCTGGGAGTCGGAGCAGCGTGGGAGAGAGGTAAGTACTTGTATTTTTTTTTTAAACCCTGCCTATACCTGTTAATGGGGGACATATACCTGCCTCTACCTGCCTATGGTGGTCAATTACCTGCCAATACCTACCTATGGGGGACATTAAACTACCTATAACTGCCTATGGGAGGCATTAACCTGCCTATACCTGTCTATGTAATTTTATTGGTGTCCATTTTTCTTTGTAAAATTTACCAGTAGCCGCTGCATTCTCCACCCTAGGCTTATACTCGAGTCAATAAGTTTTCCCAGTTTTTTGTGGCAAAAGTAGGTTCCTCGGCTTATATTCGGATCGACTTATACTCAAGTATATACGGTATATAGGTTTATATGATCTGCTGCAGGATATCTAGTTGAAAAAGCAGAGAAAATACTGACACAGAAGCCAAAAATACTCCTGACTCCGACCTCTTGTACAGTGAATGACAGTTTGCTCTGTACATGCCATGATACAAGGAAAGCTGTCAATCACTGTATGCGTGTGGGGTAAGAAGGCCTTTCACTGTTGCTTAAATGGGTTTTTTCACTACCAAGACTAGCTTTCAGCATGAAGAGACTGTTAATTGAAGGCTTTTTCTAACATATATTGCTTTATTTTACTTTTAGTCAGGAGATAGGAGGCATTTTGTGTGCTCTTGAGTGCACACAGGTTTTTCTGGTTACCTGCATACCAGTCCATAACTCTGTATCTGATTAGCTGAGAGAGCCGGGGGCGATATCACCCCACGGACTGACTTTCAGGACTGAGCTCTGGAGAAAAGCTAATAGTCTCTAACAAGATTAACATCTGTTTCCTGATTAATGTTTGCTGCGCTTTGAGGATTTCGTACGCCCCATTCAATTGAACAGTACTATAATCTGACGTTTTGGAAATCCGACCTCAGAAAATCTGAGCTGTGTAGACTAGAGCTTAGATTTTCTATTTAGGTCTGTGGGATTATTTTACAGTCAGATTTTTGCAGATTCTAAATGCTTAGTCCGCTTGAAAATCTGTAGACCTAGCCTAAAGGGGTGTTCCCATGAGGTAAAGTCCATTGCACTGGTTGGCTCTCGGCTAGCTGCGAGTCAACCATGCATGAGAATGAGGAGGGTGGCAATTGCAGCCATCCTTCATTTCTATGGGAGTATTTCTACTCGGCTATACTCGGGAGCTCCCATAGCAGTGAATGGGCAGGACGGCCGCAAGCACCAGCCTCTACACTCTTGTGCAAGGTCGTTTTGCAGCTAGCAGAGAGCCAACATGTGCAGTAGACTTCCTTCACTTTGTAAGAACACCCCTTTAAATAAAATGAAGCAGATCACTAATACATATAAAGCAAGTCGTTTTATATAACAGTCAGGGCTAATAGAAGCTGAAATCACTTTCTATTTTGAGTGTAGGAGCTTTTTTTGGTCAAGTACATACAGGGAACTTCCTGTATGACTTGTATGCTTCACAATATTCGAAGAAACCGTGGCAAAACCTATGTACTAGTACTAAAGACATTTTACTATCAGTGAGTGATGTTTGCCCAGTACAACCTCACTACAGTACATTGTATATTTACCTATATAGTTGATAAGGCTGGATACATGTCCAGCCTCCTACCTCAGTGAGCCAGAGGAAAGCAAAAAACTCCTATGGGGCAGATGACAATTGCCCTATACATGCCAGCTCCAGAATCTAGGCTGGTATATTCTCAAGAATTGCGTGTGTGTGTGTTTTTGGAGGTGAGGGAGTTTTTATGAAATTGCTGCACAAAAGCAGCCTTGTGTTTCTTAAATTGCATATGCTTTATTTTTTTACCTAAATTTGGAACACCCAAGGGTGTCCGTGTGAACATACGCTTTTAGATACGTCTTTGGATCCGTCTCTCGGACCCCAAACGGTCCCAACCACACATCTAATAACTAGCAATGTGATTTACGTGGCATTTAATATGAAATGCGCATTGGCGTTCTCACGAGTGATCGCCAATGCGTCTTTCGGATCCGTTCCAAGAATTGACATGTCAAGTCTTGGTCCGAAAGACGCAGCAGGAGCCCTAATTTAAACTATAGGGTGCGATCCTGCTGCATCCAACACTCATTCAAACACGCAGCTGCATGTTGGATACGTGTTGGATCCGTTTAGGGTCCGATCACCAATTCGGTTTTTGGATCCAAAATCGGATCCAAAAACCCCGTGTGGAATTCTTCTCATAAGTTTTTTATGTGGTTTTTCAAATGCATCTCGTAAGCAAAAAAAAAAAATAGTAACGTGTAAACTCAGCCTAAGGGTCTGATCACAAGATGAGTATTTCACTCGAGTGTATACTCGTCTAAAGACGAAAGTAAACCATTCCCATTGACCTCAAGAGAGAGTACGCGTTGTAGTTCATACGTGTTTTGTCAGCGGCATGTTTTTTTTTTGCAGTAAGTGTGTTAATTCTTTGATTATATTACATGTGGAAAACGCTTGAAAATTTACTGTTAATGAGGATGGCAAAAAAACCTTGTGTAAATTGCACCCAAAATATTTGTAAGTGGTTTTTAACAGGGCTATGGAGTCGGAGTCGTGGAGTTGGTGCCTATTTTGCAGGAGTCGGAGTCGTAATAAAATGGACCGACTCAGACTCCCAAAATATATAATTAGTTGGTCCAGTTAGTTCGATGCAAAGAGCAAGAGGAATTGGGTCCGGCCATTGCTACTGCTCCCATATCTTCAGCCGTATCACATGAGGAGTGTAATTGATGACATGGAGCAGGCAAAGCGCTGCCCCAGGGGAAAGATCCCGCTCCCATGGAAACAGATTTCATCAAAATTTTTCACCTGTTTTCAAAGAAGTAGAAGAGTTCAACCATTCATCAAAACGGACTGTGGCCGAGGCAATTCCTTTATACCCTGAGATTGTTAGAGATGTTGCTCCTGTGGTCACCGCTTTGCCACCCAAGTTAGTGTAGAGAGGCCGTTCTCTAGCCTGGAAATAATGAGATCAGATGTGAGGTCATGTATGCAGGATCTGTTGGAGGCGATATTATTTCTCAGAACAGAGACTTCATGAATGTTCCCGCAGTGTTTTGCAGATTTACAATTTTTTTTGTGTTCTAAAGATTTATCCAATAATATATATTTTACACTGACAAGCAAAATGGTAACAATGGTTTGAACTTGTGACTTTCAGGCTCCATATCTCACCATCCACTACAGCTTTGTGTATGAGGCTACTGTAATTTTATATACAGTCATCTTACCTATTGTATACATTAATTTGACTTGCAACTATTTAGCATCTGCTTAATTCTGCAGATTCTTTCCTGTAACGGCATTGTTACTGTTTTGCTCCTAAAAATCAAAATGTTAATGTTTATTATTTTGTTAGTATTTGGGAAATTCACCTTTTTGGTTTTCAATACTGCCTGAATCCTTCTGGACTCTGGATCAGATTCAAGCATGTCTTGACTAAAATCTGATCCCAGGTCTCTTCTACACATTCCTAATGTTGGTGCAGACTGGACTTGGATACAAATACAGCTTTTTCTTCAACTCTACTCACAAGTGTTCAAACGATCAAAACATTGTTACCCTTTTGCTGGTCAGTGTCTGTTCTACCTAAATAGCTTATTATTGTATCATAAAGGTGATAAACAGCCTGAAGGTTACCATTTTACTCATAAAAGTTATCACTTAAACATGCGCCATGTAGGAGGGAGTCAGGAGTCGGAGGTTTGGGAAATTGAGGAGTCGGAGTCGGGGCGTTGGCTTGCCGACTCCACAACCCTGGCTTTTAATGTGGGTCCACGTTCAAATCCCCATAGACCTGAATGCGGCTCATTTCTGAGTGGAGAACAAGTATAAAAACGACCCTAAATCCGAATGAAATAAGCATGTGAAATACTCGTTGAAAACAGTTTCGGACGTTGCAGTTTTCAGTGGCAGAATCCGACAAGTAAATTTTACTCGTCATGCGGACGTAAGTGTGCTGTTACCCGGGGCAACTGAAATGAACTGTGCTGTGCTTTAATGCCCCATTCACATCATATCTATACTATGGAACCGGACCACAGATGATCTATAGGGCAAAAGAATTCACTATTCAACTATGTTTGCTGCATTTCCCGTCGGTATACGCTTTATGTGCCAGACACACAGGTGTGTTCCTCAAGTATTCGAATTGGAAATATTCCAATCATTTTCGTGGGTAGTGGAGGGTGAATTGGGTTCTTTGCTTGTCTGAGAACACACGTAAAATGTGCATTGCATCTCCATTGTTACACTTTGACCTTTTTCACGTTCCAGATCATGTGATTGAAAGAGGAAATTTATCTAGACGCCATGATTCTCTGAAAACTGAAGGGAACAATATTAAAAACCACCATTCCCCAAAAAAAAAAATAAAAAAAAATAATCCTTGCGTAAAAAAAAATCTGGGGAAATTTTAGAACCTTTTTTTTTTTTTTAAAAAAAAGTGTTCAGGGAACTGGGAATTCGAGCACATACCCAACAAATCTGGTGACATTATTTTTGGGCCCTTCACGCTTAAAAGGTTGTCAGTTTTGCTTTATTAAAATGTTTTTTAGGATACTTTTTAAATTAAAATTTTTATTCAAGTAAAGGCCGAGCGGTGAACGGTTTATGGCACATGACTGTTTGCACCCAAATCGGCAGCTGCAGAAAAGGCGCCTGGAATTGGATCCGGGACGAAACAATGAGAAAAGGGCGTGGCAAACTGGGATCCGGGTGAGGGGAGCAGAGAGTATCTGCTTTTTATTTTTACAGACTTTTCCCCATATCCAAAAAATTTCACAAAGGGGAACAGACAACCCTTTTACATCCACAGGTTTACATTTTTGAGTTTAAAAAGAAAAGAAAAACACGGGTGCTTAACAAAAGTAACAGCAATGTGTAGACACAGCAATATTTTCTTAAATAATTCCAGTTAAAAACCAAAGTTTTGTGTGACTGAACGGAGTAAATTAGTACGCTTTTAATGGGGTTTTCTCACCACAATGATTTCAGGTTAAAGACATAGGCAAGGGAAATTTTTAAACCTTTTCAAATACTTTGCTTTCTTTTTTGCTTTGTTTTATAGCTAAAAAAATTTTTTATAGAACTTTGCTATTTTAGATTTCTCTCGTGCGCCATTGCTTAACGCCAAAAGCATGTATGACCCTCCCTGCTGTACTATCAAGTGCAGGGCTTTGGGTATCTATGTTACTAACGGGTAACGCTTTGGGCTCTGTACTCTGCCTTACAGTTTACACATTCTTAAAACATTGTTTTTCTAAGGGCCTGACTTTTGGGAATAGCAAACTGATACCAATCAAAGCTTTAGCCCAACCCACAGTCTGAACGGGAAAAGGTGACCCCGAACGGCAAAAAAAAGCAGCACTGTAAACAGCCAAGGGGGTGTTTTCTTTAATTTTCTTGTTTGTAAAAATGTAACAAAGAATTTCAAGAAGGCAAAGGAAGGAAAAACAAACCCAGATCTAAATAGAACAGGAATTCTGGAATATCACATAGGCCGCAGAGGTAGTGCAAAAATCGCCTTATGGGCAAACACAGGATGGTAAACGGTGCTAAGACACATTGTAACTGTCAGGAAAAGCCTGCGCTCACTTGAGGGTTCGACGGCCTGACTTGGGGTTTCGTACTTGCGTCCCCCTAGGGGGCACAAGGCAGGGATACGGTTTCACAGTTGCCCCGTCCCAAAAGGCACAGGAAAACCCCGGAGTGCAAGGAACCCCACTCCCAACAATCCTGAATTGTGGGAGATCCTTTACCCACACTGGGTGAAAAAAAACTCGCAGCCCAGCAACTGCCACCAGTTCCCCCTTGGCTATAAGCCTGGTCCGTTACAGACTTTTAGCGGCCCGGGAACCGCCTTGGGAACGATAATTTTTAAGGACCGAGCAAGACGGACACCAGATCCATATCCAAAACAACAACCCTCTCGGGTAAAATTTTAAATATTTAAACCCTTTTGTGCGAACTAGACAAACAATAATACAATAGGGGTATAACAAAAGATATTGTCAAATGCAAATACGGAATAGTTTTCAAAGAGGCAGCAGATGTCTATTTACCTTAGGTTGGCCTTGTGCTGGGTACACAGGGGAATGTACCTGCTGTTCTGGGTCTCCTGTACACTGGCTAACCCCCCTTCCCAAAAAAAAGCAACGAGCCCCCTGGGCTTCGGGTTTTAAAACAGATTGGAACACCCCCGGTGCCCCCCTGCCCCACCCGCTCATGCCCCCGGGATGGTCTTGAAGAAAACACTCTCCCCCACTTTGTGCCTACAGTTTTGGCTTCTGACACAAAATGGGTAATACAGCGGCAGGGCATTGGGACAGAACCTAGACAGTAATAGCATCAGAACCGGATGGGTCCAAGCTACAACTTGTTATCAAACACTGGCTGTCTGCTTCATTCCTTGTCCAAGCCTTTGGTGTCTCCCTTTCCATGTGCCCTACAAATGCGGGAGTGACAGCTACGTGTGGGAAGTTTCATATTTAAAAAATGATGAAACTGGGAGGACCTGCGATGCAACGGTCTTCTAGTAAATCTTTATAGAAATCTCCAAGCACTTGCCGTCTGCTTACCTTGTAGTTGGGGTCTATGAGCAGGACCCTGGGCACTAACGAAATTAAATGAAAATTCCTTGATGCTTAGACCTCCTGCTGGGATGGTCTCCTATCTGCTTATTGCGCAAGATCAGGGTTGTGCTGTCCTCTTGCTTAAATGATGCTTCCAGTTGACATATGTTGCACAGTGGGGAGCTTGAGTGACTTTTGAAATTTGAGGGACTTTGAAGTTATAAGAGTTGCGTGGATGGCTTTGTCATTCCTGTGTCATTTTTTATCCTCACGAGAGCCACATTATGTGAGGCAAGTAGAGGGTAAAACTCAGCAGGTAAGGAAGGGGGGGAAAAGTGTATCCTGCTTGTGATCAATAATATAAATGGTGCTTAATCAATTAAAGTGACTATCTAGATGTTTCTCTATTACTAATCTACAGCCACAAGCTGTTGTGGGCGTGGTGGGATTTTTAGTTCTGCAACAAATAAGGAACCTAAGGCTACATCTACACAGCAGTGATTTACTGTTGGATTTTTAAGTGGATTCAGTATTTAGAATCCACAAACATTCGACTGTAAATCATTCCCATAGATCTCAATAGAAAAACCACAGCTTTAGACTAACACATCCCAATTTTTCTGAGGTCGGATTCCAAATCCGAAATCCATTCAAAAACTTAGAAGTTTCGACTATAATCTTAGAAGTTCTATAATCTGTTTGTATTTCACTTGAAAAATGAGGTTTATTGTACAGGCCAATGTTAATGGGGCGGACAAAATCCGAAACAGACCGCAAAAATACAACACACAAAAAAAACACAATGATGAGCGATTGTAAAATACTGGTTGGATTCTATAACAGAATCTGACGGTATTGTGCAATTGCCATATGCATGTAGCTTAAAGATTTGAATACTGCTGATGACGTTTTCCATTTCACAATACACTTGTTGCTGTAGGGCCTTAGAAAATCCAACCTTTGTGGTAAGAATTGGAAATACAGCATCCAAAAATGTGTCATCCTACTGTACCGCTGTTGAGGTTAAGTTCATAATGGATGTCTGAGTTTTTTTTTTTTAATCTGAGTTTTTTTTAAGGACTTGGATACAATATATTTGTTTTTTTAAAATTTTTCGCCTATTTTTCTTTTTTCTGTTCCTTCTACATTGGGATGATACAATGTAGTTCTGCACACAGATGGTAAACATTGCATTTTGTCTCCTAGCTCTTGCCTGTCTGGATGGCTTAAGGAACATTTTTCTTTTGTACAATGAAAAATGCAAAGATAGATTAAAAATCAATAAATGTTGCACTGTCTGTTCTTCTTGGCTGTCCCAATTCAATTTAGATTAGCTGATGTTGTATCAGAACATTTGTTCTATGTATATACCTTTAACCCCTCAAATACGAAGTCTGTTTTAGTTAGGGTATATTCACATGGGCTAATTTCGTGGGGTATTTGCGCTCTAATACGAGTGAGATGCGCGCCGAAATGACAGGAATCACGCCTCCTCTCCCCGCTCATACAAATACAATCGTATTGTACGCGCGGGGAGATAAGTAAATGTCAATTACTGCGGCAGAATACAGCGATGGACGATAAAGCATGTCAAAAGGGGACGGCGTGGCTGAAGCCCCCCACCCCCGACGGCGCGGGAGTACGCACTTAGCGCGACTCCCAAATCACCCGGCATAATTGCGGCCATACTGTACGCGCCGCAATTACGCCGTGGGAACATAGCCATAGCTTTCATCATTTCAGCTGTTCACTAGAAATCTGATTTCTCAGTTCCCTGATATCCAAGGGCGTTTCTCCCCTCCCCCAACTGGTGTTTCTTAACCAAGTGGGGAAGACATCATCCTCTCCACTTCACTGTTCATGTCATGCCTCCCAAGTCGTGTGTTCAACCCCCCCCCTTCCACAAGTCACTGTTGTTCCTCTCCTTTGCAGTCTTATTTTGTAAGAGCTTGTTTACATACACAGACCTGCATTGTTCTAGACAGTCCTTCTATGACTCAGAGCCACTGATCCTAATACTCACAAGCTGGATGTTTGGTTACAGTTGAATTCAGTCTTCTAACCGAACTCCTCCAGAGCACAGATCTGTCTCCCTTCTCAATGTTAACACAAGGTCCATTCTGCTGTTTTTCTGATTGTAGAACAGCCTTTTTAGTGTCCCAAAAAGTAATGCTGGCTGTACAGAGTGAAATTGTATTGATACCGGAGTCTATTCTGATTTGAGAGGCCGGAAATGCACGCAAACCAGGAAAACGACGGGGGGGGGGGGTGGGGGGGGGTGGGGGGGCTAGGAATTTGGGGTGAGAATGTAAATTATTAGAGCCTCAGCCAAAGAAAAAGGCAAGTAGGGAATCCTACCGGCATTCTGGTGTAGCAATGTACAACAAACGAAGATAAGGAGACTGTGAATACAAACAGCTTTGCAAATAACATCCAATTGATAGCACAGTAGCATGTTTTCACAGTCCCTTAATTTCTGAAGACCATTTTAAATGTAATATACGAACCCTTTAAAGGGGTTATTCTCCCATAGTTAAAAAAACTTTCCCTACAGGTTTGGGAAAAGGGAAACAAAAAAAAAATGGTAACCACTCCAGTACTGCTACAGCTGCTCAAATCTGATTCAACTACATTGGTCCTTGCAATCATGAACTAAGCACTGGACTTTGCAGTCATGTTTCATACATGCATGCATGCATGTGACCATCGAGACGGTGATTGGTTCACTCGTTATGGGAGCAATATACTAGTGCATTTCAAAAAATTAGAATATCACTGAAAAGATAATTGACATAAATAATTTAAGTCAAATAGAGAAACCCATATATTGATAAGAATCAATTACAGTAAGAATTTACAAGGTTTACTATAATACATGTTTGAGCCCACTAACAAATAAAAGATTGGTCACTGGAGACCCCTTTAATTTTCAATGATATCTCATTTTTTGAGACGCACTACTATGTGACATCCTCAACCTGGGACAGAAAAGGAGTGACTTCGCTGGAGCAGGTGAGCACCATTTTATTCAGGAGCAGTGGTAAAGCGCGTAAGGTAGTTTTTGAAATAGATGGAAGACATCCTTTAAAGAAAACATGGAATTTTGTCACCTCATTCAGAAAGCTGTAACTTATTTTCTCCTGCTGACATAGTTGGGTTGCTTTTTTTTCTTCTTTTTTTTAACCTTTTTACTGTTTTTTTTTTTTTTTGTTTTTTTTTGGTTTTAAAAAAGTACAGTATACATGTTATCTATATTAAGGTTGGTCGAGTTACAGTAATGCCAAAGTTAATTGCATCATCAAGTATGAGACCATACATAATAAATTATCTAATAGAGGTAAAAAAAAAAAAAAAAAAATCCATAAGGTTTATCAATTCATGTATACAAAAAACACCGACTTTGGACCAGAAAATATGGTGGGGATCAAGAATGAATAATAAAAGGGTGTTCCCACCATAGACTAATGGCAGATCGATAGGATATGCCATCAATGTTAGATAGATGTGGGTCCCATCTCTGGTACCTGCACCTATCCTTGGAATGGGTTCCAAAAGTATCGGCTCAGAATGAAGAGCCGGTGCTGCTTACACACGACTCTCCATTCTGTTCTGTGGGAGTCCTGAATATAGCCAAAAAACACTCATCTGTACTCGGAGGAGAATGGAGAGTTGTGCACAAATTCAACCTGCTCTCCATTCTGAGCCAAGACATTAAGGGGCCTGTACCTGGGATGGGTGTGGGTCCTAGATGTGGGACCTGCACTTATCAGACTTTGATGGCATATCTATAGGAAATGCTATCAAAGCCTATGAGAGAGAGAAACCCACGTGCAGTCCCATGTAAGAGGTGCAGTCTTATGTCGACAGTCCCACGTAAAACTCATGTGCAGTACCACGTAAAACTTTGTGAGACGAAAGAGATTACAAGTAACCCATATTGTAGACAGAAATGTGCAGTCCCATGTAAACACAGAGCGTATAGTTTTGTTCTGTAGAAGTCAGAGGTGTAATCATCTGCAGAATATATCCGTGCATGAGAGAGAAAAAAAAATCACCCATCTTCCTGAATGTCAACTGCCCCAATCCTAGTTTACAGAGTATGGAATATAGAGTGAGAAATTTAGAAATCTCAATCGAATTACACTTAGCTTTATCACTCCACTGGCAAGCTGAGAAACCTACTCCCATCCTCCAGCCCACATAGATTAAATCATCACATGCACAGTGTGGGGCGTGTCTGCAGAGTGAAGATACTCCCTGCTGGGAGGAGGACACACGCCCCTTAATTTCACAAGCTCTGCTTGGCAACCAGCATAAAACATTGTCCACTGCTGTCACGAGATAACCCCTTTAAGTATCCATAATACCAGTAGTGTATACAAGGTACAGTTTTCCTTTAGGGTTTTGGCACTTGAGACAAGAATTGTGCAGTCTGCAGTGCTATTCTTGCTGTCAAAAATAATGGAAACCTGACGAAACCAATCCAGATCCACTAGAAAATGGATCCATGACAAACAAAAGCCTTGATGCCAGTGTGAACAGAGCCTTACCCAGCATGCATTCAGCAGTGACAAACTGGGGAACCTGGATAACCTGTAATAGTCACAAGCGGCGTTTGATCTCACTTTAGCTGTCATCCGTTATTATTCTTGTTTCATGCATAGATAAAAATATGTGCAATCGTACGGAAAGCTAATAGTACAAGGTTGAACAGCGCAGAGCAGATTTATGGCACCAAACCTGTGCAGTATGGGACTTGATTAAATCTATTATAGGTAAAGAATCTTTTGCTCCCCCCCCAGTGATAACGCAGAAGTCATGTTCTTTACTTCATACAATAATTGAAACTTGCAGCCCAATCAGATTATCTTTAATCATTCACACTGTCAACCTGCATTATCCAAATGTCCAAATCTGGTGCCGTAATTGTAGTCTGTGTCTCATCATCATCTTATTATACAGCCCCCTTGGAGAAAAACATATATTATTTCACCTTTTGTTCCTCTGATCCACAATCCAGTGCTGAGAACCCAGAGTTGCAAGAAGTGAAGACTGGTGGCATTTGGGCTATGGGTAACGCATTATTTATAAAACTGTGACATTTGTGAACTGTTTGCGTGTTGATAAAGTGAAAGTGTATCATGAATGGACAAAAATACCATAACCAGTAATTGAACCCCCCCATCTTTACCCCATACTTTCTTTAGAAGAAAGAAAAAAAAAAAAAAAAAAAAAAAAAAAAACTAGAGGACGAGTGAACATGGCTATTAACAATGATTCAGAGGAGGGTTGAGGCGCGACATTGGAAAGAACCAGAGGACTACCAGAAGTGTGTCTAAAACAACTGTTCAGAGAACCCTACTGCTTATGGGGCTCTGAGGCAAATGGCTGGTCTCTGCACCTGTGATAATGAAGCTACATCAGCAGCAAATTCTTTAGTTTTCACGGCAGTATTGGACTTTGACCTCTGCCAATTGGCAAAGAGTTGTTTTTTCCAATGAGTCAAGCAAGAAGCATCTGAGAACAAACTCTGCAACCATCGCTGGAAGAACACAAAAGCGGTGGAGGGTTTTTATGGTCGTGGGGGCATTTTTAGTGGCGTTCTTTAGCCTCACTCATCCATGTGGAGGGCACTTTGAACTGATTTGAGTATGAATCCAACCTAGCAGATCACATACACCCAATACACGCTGATTGTCTTTCTGAGGTGGATGGGTTCTTGTTGTCACACAGCTAGAAAGGTCTGACATTTCATGGTTGGAAGAACATGACCAAGACTTCCAGGTACTACCATGGCCACCTCATTTTTCAGTTAAGCTTATGCGGGACTATCTCAATCGTTGTGTTCACTTTGTGGATCCACCATGCACACTAAAGCAGCTGTGGGATGCACTATAGTCAGCATAGCTCATGTAGCAATCTACCAGGATCTTATTGAGTCACTCCTAGCCGGTCTAGCTGCAGTCTGCGGCTACTTTGGATATCAGCTGGGGGTCATAATAACATGACTCAACTGTCCAGCATTATGAGGCTCAGTAAGTGCTGAACTTGACCACTCAACAGATTAAATCCGGCTGCCGAGACTGTTGAGCTATTGGGAACCTGCAGATCACAACATCCGTAACACTAGAGAAAGCTCATGTTGACTTTGAACTGTGTATACATGGCTGATCCAGTGAGGAAAAAAAGTATTTAGTCAGCCTACATTTGTGCTAGTTCTCACACTTAAAAAGATGAGGCGCCTATAATATGAGAGACACAATGAGAAAACAAATCCCGAAAATCACATTGTCTGATTTGAAAATAATTTATTTGCAAGTTATGGTGGCAAGTATTTGGTCACCTACAAACAAGCAAGATTTCTGGCTCACAGACCTGTAACGTCTTCTTTAAGAGGCTCCTCTGTCCTCCACTCATTACCTGCAGTAATGGCACCTGTTTGAACTTATCAGTATAAAAGACGCCTGTCTACAACCTCAAACAGTCACACTCCAAACTCCACTATGGGGAAGACCAACGAGCTGTTGAAGGACACTAGAAACAAAATTGTAGCCCTGCACCAGGCTGGGAAGATTGAATCTGCAATAGGCAAGCAGCTTGGTGTGAAGAAATCAACTGTGGGAGCAATAATTAGAAAATGGAAGACATGCAAGACCACTGATAATCTCCCTTGATCTTGGGCTCCACACAAGATCTCACCCCGTGGGGTCAAAATGATCACAAGGATGGTGAGCAAAAATCTCTGAACCACATGAGGGGACCTAGTGAATGACCTGCAGAGAGCTGGGACCAACGTAACAAAGGCTACCATCAGTAACACACTAGCCAGGGACTCAGATCCTGCAGTGCCAGATGTGTCCCTCTGCTTAAGCCAGTACATGTTCGGGCCTGTCTGAAGTTTGCTAGAGAGCATTTGGAGGATCCAGAAGAATACTGAGAAAATGTGATATGATCAGATGAAACCAAAGTAGAACTGCTTGGTGGAAACACACCTCATCGTTTTTGGAGGAGAGAGAATGCTGAGTTGCATCCAAAGAACACCATACTACTGTGAAGCATGGGGGTGGCAACATCATGCTTTAGGGCTGTTTTTCTGCAAAGGGGCCAGGACGACTGATCTGTGAACAGAAAGAATGAATTGGGGGCCCTGTAACCATGAGAATGTGAGTGCAACCAAAACCCCCTTACATCAGCAAGGGCATTGAAGATGAAACATGGCTGGGTCTTTCAGTATGATAATGATCCCAAGCACACCACCAGGGTAACAGAGTGGCTTCATAAGAAGCATTTCAAGGTCCTGGAGTGGCCAGTCTCCAGACCTCAACCCCATAGAAAACCTTTGAAGGGAGTTGAAAATCCAGCGACAGCCACAAAACATCACTGCATTGAGTAATGGGCCAACATACCAGCAACAGTGTGTGCCAACCTTGTGAAGACTTACAAGAAAAAAGTTTGAAACCCTGTCATTGCCAACAAAGGATATATAACAAAGTATTGAGATACATTTTTGTTATTGACCAAATACTTATTTTCCACCATAATTTGCAAATAAATTCTTTCCAAATCAGTCAATGTGATTTTCGGGATTTGTTTTCTCATTGTGTCTCTCATAGTTGAGGTCTACCTATGGTGTCAATTACAGGCGCCTCATCTTTTTAAGTGGGAGAACTTGCACAATTGGTGGATGACGATACTTTTTTCCCCCCACTATGTATCTTCTTAGAGGTTGTACAGTGTTTATAATATACCCTGGCTGGAGGCATCGCTCCACATTACTATCCCAGTGCCTCCTGTTTTCGTTTTAATGAACTGTTTCTAATTTGGAGGCCTGCATTTGTTATTTATATGGCTTCAGGGTTTTGACTTTTCCTCTAATAAATCCTGTGCAGGCTATTAAATAGACATAAATGTTAGGTCTCTGGGAGTAAGTGACAGCATTTAGTTTTCATGCCATCTGAAGTACAGCATGGGGGATGGTGTTCATGTTTAGTGGATTCTCTGGGACAGGATGTTCAGTATCTGATGCATAGAATTCATTTCCCTAAACTTGATCTCTGGGATCCAACTTCTTTCTGATAAAATCTGCTTTATTTGTTTCTATTGTTTATGAAGTGAAGGAAATTTGTGGCCATTCCTAGCAAGCCTGTTTTAGTAAATACTTGTGTTTCCCATAAAATAGCAATTCTGAAGCAGTTTTACTCACATCTGCATTCTATGTAGTGATTTCCCTGTTCCTATTCCCTGATTCTTCCTAGAAATTCATTACCAATCTGACGGATGGATATCTGCATAGTCTGACATTCTCCAATCAGTAGTCAGTGTGGGCGGGGACACACTTTTCAAAACTAGAATGGTAACACCCAGTTGACAAATTCAGTAATACTTTTCTAGATGGAACAGCACAACACAGAGTTATAACAGAAGATGCTCCAGAATTGTCATTTCAAGGGGAACAGAATTATTGACCAAAATAGCAGGTCAGGAGAGATCAAAGGTCCTCATAAAGGAAGCCTTTCTCAAAACGGAGCAAGGTGATTTAGCTTAAGGCTTGTTCACACGGCTTGTTTGTACGAGGTTTTCGGAGCGTTTCCTCGCCCAAAACCTCTTCCAAAACATCCCCAGTTCATTTAATTGATTCCTATGTAAAACCTCGTCCTGGTTCACACACAACGAGGTTTTTACACGCTTCTTTGGAAGCACTGAAAAAGAAGTGTCATGTCAATTCTTGAAGCGTGTTTTTTGGTGCATTTTTGGCGCGGTTTTGCCGCATTTTCGGTGCAGTTTTTGTCCTGGTTATTAATTTGTATGGGTGAAAACCTCGTCAAAACCTCATCCAAAACCTTGCCGAGAAACGTCCCTAAGACTCCTTCTGAAGTGTTTTAGGCGAAGTTTTGGGAGCGGAAACACCCGAAAACCTCCTCCAAAACCACTTCAAAATAAGCCATGTGAACATACCCGAAGGGTATTTTCAACTGTGGATTCTGTTGCACATTTACCACAGATTCTACTGCATGTTAAATCCATAAAAAAATCTACACACGTGCAGACTTTAGCATGTGGGTATTCTGTAGTGGTCCTAACCCATATAGGTGTACTCTAAATCTAGAACTCTTTACTTTTGTGGGTTGCCTGCTTTCTAAGAGCACTTTGTAGAATCGGAACGCCTTGTGATGTCGCCATAAGCTGTTGGACAGTAGGTGAGGTTGATCAACCTTCACTTGGTTAGACCTGAGCTTGGACGCTTGTGCAGGAGATCTGTTGATGGATCTCCAAAGGGTTTTACCCTGAAAGAACTACTGCGGCTTGCCTTGTAGTCCCTGATATTTGAGCTGGTTTCTCCTTCCGCCCAACTGCTGCTTGATCACTTTTTGCCTATCCACAGTATAGTAGGAGCTGTCAGTCGGTGGCAGTGGAAGACACAGCTCATGAATATTGGGGACTATAGAGCATTTGCTCGCTCTGGAGCCTTGGCTCATAAAAATATAAATTTTTAGGACAAGCACAAAGTAAACAGTACGTGCCACTTTCCCTTTATCAGGGACTCTGGCAATACTTTGTGCTGACTTCAGATATGGCAGCATAAACCTGGTGACAAATTGCCTCTGAAAATTGCTGGCCTTTCCTTAGGATATTTAAGTTAGATTAGGTGTCTGACTCTAGGCATCCCCGCCAATCTACTATTTAAAGAGCCTGTGGCGGTAGGCCCTACATTGTTTACATGTGCTTGTGCCAGTTCTTGCCCTACTTTTCATAGCAGCTGTGCCTGGTATTGCAGCTGGGTCCTATTCACTTTGGGGCACAGCAGCAGTACCTAGCACAGCTACTACTAAGTCAGTCCAGCTATCGGGCTGCTGGAGTAAAAGCGCCTAGACTGGATAGTCGCATGCCTTTTTCTGGCACTTTTTGGTGCAGTTTCTTTAAACCGTTCCTTACTAGGTGACTTGTCATCCCCCTAACCACTCTTCTGACCAGGCACAAGTATATATTCATTTTTTTTTATTTTAGTACATGTGGTTTTGAATGGTATAATGTTTAGTCACGCTGGGTTATCCAACCAAATTTTTTTTGGCCTTTTTCCATGATACATGAGGCTATGTCAACACAGTTTATGTTAAAATGCCATTGAAAATCTGATGGTATTTTAACATTGCCATACAGGTTTGCACCAAAAACTGCAGTTTGTTTTCAGATTACCCAGCCCGGAACTCCGTAGAAAATCCGTGCTGTGTAGACTACAGCACAGATTTTCTATTGCGGTCTATGGGGCACTGGTTACAGTCGGATTTTCAGTGGATTCTAAATACTGAATCCGCCATAAATCTGATCAAAAACCAGTGTGATGTAGATATAGCCTAAGACTTTTTTTTTTTTTTTTTGTTTCAGGGAAACCAATAATAATAATAAAAAAAACTTTCATATTTTTTAATAGCACGTGTCGCTAAAATAAGTTTTGTAACTGTCATTTTCATAATGGAGTTTTTTTTATATACAGTTTTAGAATCATTTAGGGCAAGGCTAAAAGTTGTGCTTTGAGCTATTTTTATAATTTTTTTTTTTTTTTACATTTTTTAATTTCTCATATTGTAACCACCGTAAGGTCAGAAAAAGCCTCATAACGTTACTGGGCTCTTCGCTCCAGCAGCTGCACAATTGCCATGTAGATGTGAGCTCTGCAAGGACATTCCAGAACATCCTTGCTGAGTTATATGTTGACCCCTGGACATTTTGAGTCGATGGGCGGTCATCTAGTAGTTAAGGCAGTTTTTGAGCTGAAACTCAAAGGGAATCCAGCAGGATGGAGAAGTAGAATTCCTTCCTTTTATATTTCCCTTTCTTTTTAAATCCACTGCTAAATTACTTTCAAACTATATAAAAATCTGACAATAGAACTGCATGTGTGATTTTAGCCCAATAGTGGTAAGTTATTGCATAACAGAATTTAGTAGACCTTTCTCATCTTGCTAAGGCCTGGTTTGCCTCTCCATCAGAAGTTCCATTCAGAACCTCTGATGGGGTCCATCTGGTTTTCACTGGAGTGTCTGCCATTTTAATGCAAAAAATAGTGCAGCATGCTGTGCTGTTTTTTCTGTGATTCCTGATGGAATCTGTGATGGAGGCCAGTGTGTTATACACCGAGAATCTCAAAGTTTTTTCATGTATGATAGATAGCATAAATGCTTCTTTAGGGATTTCCATGTAATGTATTGCCCTTTATACACCGTGTGGCACTCCTAAGCAGGGGTTGATTTAGTCTAAACCTATGGTTTTCCTCTCAATTAATGCATTGTCTAATACTATTGTTTTGCTCTGCAGGTGCCCAATTGAGATCTCTCCAAATCTTCCTCCCAATGCCATTGAATTAGCAAGCTCAGAAGCAGAGGTTCTCTCCCACCTCTCCACCCGACGAAATAAATGCCGTGTATCACCTACCCAGCCGGGAGCTTCTGGGAAGCTTCCTCGTCACACTCAGGAGAGGTAAGTACCTTTTATTGGGGTGTACATATTTCTAGCAGTTACAGTAACTCCACTCTTGCTGGATCCACTAACCTTGACCTGTTTGTCTGAGCAGGTACTCAATCAAGAAATGAAAAATGTGCAGGGGGTAGACCTTCTTTAGTTAAAGGGAATCTGTCACCAATTTTTTTTTTTTTACTTATTAAATCAAGCCCCTGATGCATATTCTTTTCCTCTGTCGTTTTTATTTTCGGATTGTAGATTTCTCAATTCGGCCGTCTATATATGATTGTGGGAAAGACATTCTTGCTTGCACTGCTTTAACAGCAGTCAGAGAGATACTTTACAGCAGCTTCATGCACATAGGAGCCTTAAGACAGATTCTGTCCCATAGACTTGTATAGGAGAGTTTCACTGTGAAGGGAGGGGAGAGGGGGAGCTGTGACATCTCCTCTTGTGACTGGTGGATTCTGTGTTATCTGTACACATTGTTGTCTCCTTTCAGTGTGACCCTGCTTTTACTGATAATGAGCACACTGCTGAAAAGCTCTCGAAACAGAGCAGGAAGTGTCAGACGATTATTAGACCTAGTGGCCAAAGTGAGAACTACAGGACTTGGGAATTATTAAAAAAAATACTGAAAGTGATATTGAAAATTAAAAAAAGATAACCAAAAATTCCTTAAAAAAAAATGTGTTTAACATAAAAATGTGAGTAAAATAAGTAATTTTTTGATGACACATTCCCTTTAATTGTGTATAGGCAAGAAATATTTTACTACCCAGTACTCAGTGACTAGGCCTTTCTGAACCGTTACTATTGATTGTATTGGTTTCTGAGCATTTGTCTGTCTTCCCTGCAGCAGAATGTCGTGGTTTAGTGGCATCTTGGTCCCCAAAGTGGATGAGCGTAAAACAGCATGGGGGGAGCGCAATGGGAAGAAAGGAAAGCGCAAAAACACATCCTTGTGTGGCCCACGTTACATGAGCTGCCTTCAGGACCCTGAGATGGAGCGCAACAGCCGCAACAACTTAGGCCTCCGCTGCACGTGGCAAGAGGACCACTACGGAAAGAAAGGGGCAGGGGGTGACCTGGGACTAAAATCCGTGGACCTTGGCTTTGAGGACGGGGATGCCAAGGGCTCGAAAATGGATTCAACTGAGGCAGTCGGCATGGATGACAGTGAACGCCATCTAACCCCTAGAGAGTGCTGGGCAAGGTTTCTTCAAGTGTTCCAATCAAAGAAGTTTCAGTCGCCCAAACTGGAGCGCTTGTACCAACGCTATTTCTTCCAGATGAACCAGAGCAGTCTGACTATGTTAATGGGGGCCCTGGTGCTGGTGTGTCTGGTTATGCTTATTTTTCATTGCACACATGGTGAACCCCAGGTAGTTTACGTTTCAGTACTTGCTGTTGCTATGGCCCTCTTTCTGTCCCTCATGGTGGTCTGCAACCGTAATGGCTTTCACCAAGACTACATGTGGATTGTCAGTTACCTAGTTATTGCCGTCCTGTTTGCAGTGCAAATTCTTGGGGTTTTTATGGTCGCCCCACGCAGTGCCTCCGAAGGGATCTGGTGGAGTGTTTTCTTCATCTACATCATTTACACCCTGCTTCCGGTGCGCATGAGGGCAGCAGTGTTGAGCGGGGTGATCCTGTCCTCTCTGCACCTCATCATATCTTGGAGGCTTAATATGATCGATGATTTTCTCTGGAAACAGGTAAGAACCTTTTGAGACCTAAATGATTCCTAGCCATATTTTCGCATACATGACATCTGCAAAGCATGACGAGATAGCCGAGCGCTATAGCTGATTTATAAAGATGATCTTGCAAAAGGCTGAGATAATTAAAGAATTCCAATAACCTTGTAAGAAGGGTTCATAGTATGAGATTTTGATTGCCAACAGCATTCAGTGGTGTAACTGCAGAAAGATTGCAATCATTTGACAAATGTTTTCTATAACAGTGACTGTAAGCTTCTCGTTAGCTGTATTTGAGTCGGAAGGGTGGATTGGTGAGGCCATCATACACCTAGGTACTGCTCGTCTCAGGGCAAACAGATGAGGCTGATTTAAGGCAAATGTGTGCAGTTCATAAATTTAAGATGCCCGTAGATAAATTTTAATGTGCTTACTCCTACTGAATAAACATGTGGGAATGGGCCTGATGTAGGAGGTAATAGCTGTGGGTCAACTGTCTTGTAGGTGGTCAATTTAAGCCGTCTGTACCTACACCCTCCAAATTGTAAAGTGCTGCGGAATATGTTGGCGCTATATAAATATTATTATTATTATTATTATTAAAAGGGTTTTCTCGCTACAAAGATTAGTTTTCAACATGAATGGATAGATACTTTTTCTAAATACATTGGTCAATAGAGTTTACTTTAGTCATGAGATAAGAGAGATTGTATGTGCTCTAACTGCACACAGGTTTCTATGGTTATCTGACCATAACGCTGTTATCTTAACAACGGTCACCTTAAAATCTCCATTGAGAACAGATAGGTGATTAGGTGGTTTGAACTCTCCATAGGTGGGATCTGCTCCTATCGCACGTTGACGTGATTTGCATGCCGATATTGATAGGATTATCAATATCGGCCTATAAATCACGTCAACGTTACTATACTTTCAGCCCAAATATCCAATGTGAATCCACAGCGAGGTCTCTCGTCACCTCGCAACACAGCAAAATCAAATAGCGTTGATCCACCATACAAATATCTTCATTACTTGATTTTTATTACTACATTGTGCAAACATATATTGCAACAGCACTTCTTAGCATTTCATCTTATAGAAAAACAGATAAAAAATGGTATACTTAGGTTTTTAGGTGCGGGTTATAGCAGCGGATCTAGCAGCTACAGACTCAGTAATTGCCCAGATCCTTCACATAGAGCTGGGAGAGGAGCATAGAGAGCCTTTATAATACAGGCACAGCCATCATGAAGCTGAGGCAACTAGTTTCACTTTCATTTTCCACAGCTCAGATGGGAGTAAACAGAGTGCAGGCAGCGGATCACAGCACAGGGTGCGTGTCCCATCCAGGGGGCATGTCCCAACAGGGCTGAATGAAATATCAGACAGCCAATCGCAGAAAAGGGGGTGTGGCCCAACCACTTGCTGCAGAAATAGCTCTAGAAACTCAGATTAGCTCATATCTGCTATACTAAGTGATTTAGGTAATGCAAACCAATTGCAAAAGTGCTTATTTTTTTACTGTGCCCATCATTATAGATATGATCTTTGTGGAGAGAAAACCCCTTTAAGTCAAAACCACACCTTAAATAACATTTCTGAAAATATGTTTATTGAGCTTTCATTTGATATTACTAATATAATTTTTTTCTTTAATTTTTACATACATTATATGCAGCTAGGATGTAAATGACTCGCAATACGTCTTCATTTAGTAACATTATGATAGGTTTCCTATAACCTGCATAGCTAGGGTTACAAGGCTTGATGCTGCGACACAGTATCTGTTCTCTAATGCCCAGACAGGATAATATTTGCTCATTTCATAAAACCTCTTTGCTTGCTCAGTTCTGTAATGTACATAACAGGTGGGGCTGATCTATCATTTCCTTATTGGAGATGCTGCTTCCTGCCACAGCAGCAATGTCACTGGGTTCACCTGGCTGCCAGCAATTTGGATATAATCAAAGGTGCAAGAAAAACCAAGTGGACAAATCAAAATTAAGGAATTAACAAATGCAATTAAATTCCTGGTGGCGGTCTTCCTGGAAGAGTACCATATACTGTTTGTAGAGGAAGGCTACCTGCTTAGCCCCAAAAAAAAAATCTGCATTATTCCATTTTCCAAAAGCTCGTGTCCGAGATATTGGGGATGCTGAGACAAGTTTGTGTACTTTTTGCAGTTAGCTGTTATGACAGAGCCCGATTTACTAGAGCTTAACATAATTCCAACCAGGACTCCTGTGAACAGGAGGGTTTTCTTAGTCAGATCATTTCAAGAAACCACCATCATTTCTAGTTGTTCATTTTGCAGTTTGTTGTACTACATACTTTCAACTATTTTCATTTCTCCTAGATTCTCAAATGTGCTTGTGAATCTCAGTATTTTGCCAACAATTGAATACAAGATTAATAGAAAAAGAAAAGGGGGTGGGGAGCGCTCTTAGGGAAGTAATTAAAGAGGTTTTCCATTTTCCAAAAATACTCAATAGGCAGTCAGGAAGAATATAAAATTGAGAGAAAATTTAGTGTTAAAGGGGTTAAAAAATGGATCTAAAATGGGGGGTGGGTAAATTAAAGATAAATGTGTACTATCCCCACCACTGCTACATGGAATCTGCTCCTCTTCACTTCCAGGTTCTCTTCCTGACATAAAAGAGAGGCTTGTGCTCAAACCGCTCTTGTGTGGTGGGACAAGAACCCGAAAGTGAAGCGGAGTGGATCCCGGAGAACTCTTCACTGGTGGGGGATAATTAGTTCATTTTTTTCCCCCACACTGGCCCCATTTTAAGATTTTTTCTTCTTTAAAGCACATTTGAAAGAATAGGACTGGCATACTAGGTCAGCCACCATCCTTATTACATAGCCATGGGTACAGTGGGGGAAAAAAGTGTTTAGTCAGCCACCAATTGTGCAAGTTCTCCCACTTAAAAAGATGAGAGGCCTGTAATTGACATCCTAGGTGGGACCTCAACTATGGGGAGACACAATGAAGAAAACAAATCCAGAAAATCACATTATTGATTTGGAAAGAATGTATTTGCAATTATGGTGGGAAAATAAGAAGTATTTGGTCGCCCAAACAAAACAAGCAAGATTTTGGCTCTCACGACCTGTAACTTTTCTTTTTTAAGGGGGCTCCTCTGTCCTCCACTCATTGCTTTTTAGTAATGGACCTGTTTGAGCTTATCATTTATAAAAGGGACACCTGTCCAAAAACCTCAAACAGTCACACTCCAAAACCCCACTATGGTGAAGAACAAAGAGCTGTCGAAGGACACCAGAAACAAAATTGTAGCCCTGCACCAGGGCTGGGGAGGATGAATCTGCAATAGGCAAGCAGCTTGGTGTGAAGAAATCAACTGCGGGGGCAATCATTAGAAAATGGAAGACATAAGAGACCACTGATAATCTCCCTCGATCTGGGGTTCCACGCAAGATCTTACCCCATGGGGTCAAAATCATCACAAGAACGGTGAGCAAAAATCCCAGAACCACACGGGGGGACCTAGTGAATGACCTGCAGAGAGCTGGGACCCAAAATAAGGCTACCATTTAGTAACACACTATGCCGCCAGGGACTCAGATCCTGCATTGCCCGGGCGGTGTCCCCCTGCTTGCCTGTACCCGGGCGGGCATGGGGCTGAAGTTTGCCCCGAGAGCATTGGATGATCCAGAAGAGTATTGGGAGAATGTCATATGGTCAGATGTAACCAAAGTAGAACTGTTTGGTAGAAACACAACTCGTCGTGTTTGGAGGAGAGAGAATACGGAGTTGTATCCAAGGAACATCCTACCTACTGTGAAGCATGGGGGTGGCAACATCATGCTTTGGGGCTGTTTCTCTGCAAAGGGACCACGACTGATCCGTGTACATGAGCGAATGAATGGGGCCATGTAGCGTGAGATTTTGAGTGCAAACCTCCTTCCATCAGCAAGGACATTGAAGATGAAACGTGGCTGGGTCTTTCAGCATGAAAATGATCCCAAGCACACCACCAAGCTAACGGAATGGCTTCGTAGGAAGCATTTCAAGGTCCTGGATTGGCCTAGCCACTCTCCAGAACTCAACCCCATAGAAAACCTTTGGAGGGAGTTGAAAGTCCAGGGATCAGCCCAAAACATCACTGCTCTAGAAGAGATTTGCATGGAGGAATGGGCCAACATACCAGCACCCGTGGTGTGCCAACCCTTTTGAAGGGCTTACAGAAAACGTTTGACCTCTGTCATTGCCAACAAAGGAGATATAACCCAAAGTATTGAGATTAACTTTTGTTATTGAACCAAATACTTATTAACCACCATAATTTGCAAATAAATTCTTTCCAAATCAGACCATGTGATTTTCGGGATTTGTTTTCTCATTTTGTCTCTAGTTGAGGACTACCAATTACAGGCCTCTCTCATCTTTTTAAGTGGGAGAACTTGCACAATTGGGGCTGACTAAATCCTTTTTTTCCCCCCACTGTATGTTCATCCTGCCTATTTTAGACAGGTAGTAATACAAGTGTATCTTTGTGAAGGAGAATTTTCAGCTCTGTGGCTTAGTTATAGAGCAAATTTGTTGGAAGCTACTGCTGTATAGATGAGAAATATATTAACCATAGCTAGTGAAGAACATCGTTCGTGTTGTGTTATGGTGCACATGGGAACAAGTTTGTAGCAGGTTCATTATTAACTTTCTAAGAGATGGTATTTACTATAGATGTATACCTCGACTATACATAGTACAATTTCAGTTGCTTAGCAGTGTGCAAGCTTGGTGTTTAATTTCTTATGCATCATTCATCTTATGAGCTCTCATCCGCAAATGGATATGATTGTTTTTATCAGGTGTTGTGCTTAGGTCCGGTTCACTGTGATCCGAATTTTTCTGCCATTACCAGCACAATTTGGATCAGGCCAAACTGGCCCTACCTGAATCCAGCACACAACACTGCTCTAAGCAAAGAGATTTATATTTTCCAACATGATCTGGATATCCTCAAATCCAAATGTAAATGTAAAAAGTGAGAATTCAAGACTGTAGAGAACCTTCACCTGATCTGTGGTGCAAGTTGTAGTTTTGTAGTAACGAGATGATGACCACCAGGTCAAGACCAGCACTGTGGATAAACTTTGACTCTCGGTATCTCTGTATATTAACCTGCTCTGTATGCTACAAAAATCTAGTTGTATGTCTGCCTTCTGTTTGGAGAAAGGGAAGATCTCTCCTTAGGGAGAAAGTGGAGATTCGAAATTGCCTTTTGCACTCCACGAAGCATCTGCATATTGCAAGGCGTTATGGGAAACTAATTGCCTTCCACTCAGCCAAGCCAGCATCACTCTGCTCTATACTGACGAGGGGCAAACACCCCAAAACGGCTGTCTACAGATGGGTGATACTGGCTTGGCTTATATCCCTTTTGCTTTCCAAAGACCCACTGGGTCAAAAGCAAATTGAGGATTTGTTACATCCAACAGAGGGTGCTTGAGCTTCTCCGCTCCTTTCCCATAATGCCTTGTGATATTCTGTATGAAGAAAAATTGTTCAAGATTGAAGAGTATGGCTTTTTGTGTCATAAAAAGTGCTAAGTGCCTCTAATGCCATCTCTCAGTCTTAAAGTGCGTTCACACGGCAGTGGACCAATACCGGTTGGTTTGCCAGGCCGGTATTTGTCCTGTTTTGCGGCCGTCCCCACGGCCGCAGGGGGGGGAGGGGGTTGGGGGGGCCTTTTCTCCGCGATGAAACCAGACGGAAGATTGTGCATGGTCAATGTTTTGTGGCCAGACCGCGGGCGGAAAAATCGGCGGGCGGGAAACCCGTGCAGTGGGGACTGCTGCACGGGTTTTCCATAGAGCACAATTGTGCTCATTTTCGGCCGGTTTTTCAGGCGGTCTGCAAAACCGCAAACCGGCTGAAAAAGCGGCCGAAAACCCGTGCCGTAGGGACATGCCCTTATGATGTCTTGGACAGCATTCAGGGGACTGAGGGACAGAAAAAGGGAGGGTCACAGTGGTGAAAAAAAAAATGGAAGATGACTCGGGGCCACAAAATGAGTATATTATCTCTTGCATACAGATGGAAATGCGGAAACAAAGACGGATGTTCATTGTACAAGAAATCTGCAAAATCCAGAAGTCTGATGAGTGGCAAGGTTAAGCCCCCGGCTTCACTTAGGAACCGGGCAAACAAACCCCACGGACAGGTGATCAGGACTTTGAAGGAATAAGGTGTTCCTGAAAATCTGTGCATGTACCTGGGTTATGTAAACCAAGGCATAAAGCATACAGGAAAGCAAGGCAGTAACACAGCTTCCCATTTCAAGAACTTAAAATCCACGTTAGATCTGTAGATTAAACACAGAGGTTGAGAACTGTCTTTGTCTTCTACAATGCAGCTATTCATTGATTCAGGGAAATTATCTGATCACTGCATAGGGGAAGTAAGGACAAAAGATACATTTAAAGAGCCCCTACTGATTCAGCTGGCTCATCAGAGTAAGGCTATGTTCACACGGCGTAATTGCGGGGCGTACAGTACGGCTGATTTGGGAGTCGTGCTGATCCGCGCGTACTCCGCAGCGCGCGCGGGGTGGGTGGGGGGCAGTCCGTCGACTCCATAGACTGTCATTACTCGCGGCGCGTATTCGCCGCAAATAATTGACATGTCACTTGTCTCCCCGCGCATACCATACAATCGTATTGTACGCCCGGGGAGAGGAGGCGTAATTAATAGTTCTCTATGAGAACTGTGGATTACTGTAATTTCGGCGCGCATCACGCTCATATTAGAGCGCAGATACGATGCGAAAAACGTGCCGAAATTCCCCCGTGGGAACATAGCCTAAGCCGTCGTGTGTTTACATGAATAAAGTCACCATATTACTGACCATGGTATGATCTCCTTAACCATTTTTTTCTTCATCGGTCTGTGGGTTCTCATATGTCCACACATTAGATTTTGAGGCAGATTCCTTGTTGGAAACCGTGTCAAAATCTGACCAAATTCCGGATGCGGCGCCGTCTGGAATCTTCCCTTCAACGATGCCACTGCGTGTGGGTATCAGGGTAGAGTCATCTGGCTTTTACAGCGCTTTGCTATTATTATTCTTACTATTACTACTCCACTCCCCTTTTCTTTTCTCTCTCCCCCTCCCCCCCCTTGTTTGTTTTCCTTTTTTTTCTCTTCTCGCTTTCTCCCTCTCCTCCGTCCCTTGCTTTTCCCATCCTCACCCCCTTTGTTTTGCTAGGTAATGATATGTTTCTTATGCCGGGGGTGACCCTTAATTTCTATATGGTTTCTCCTTAATGTTTATTGAGATGACTGGATGGATGGGCGCCCTGGAAACTAATGCCTTTATGGGTTGGTTTTTTTTTTTTCTTCTTTTTTTATGTTCTAAGGTCAACATATATGTTTGTGCATTTCACAATGCTGAGCCCTCATTTATGGGGCTCTTCTCTATTACTGTTCATTTGTTATATAACTACTACATTTATCTATTATACCTGATCTTAAATAAAGCTTTCTTTGGAATTTGAAAAAAAAAAATCTGACCGAATTCCATTTCCTATTGAGTAACAATGGAAAATGTACGCCATTGTTCACATAGTGAACTATGGAAATCCAGAAAAAAAGTGGTGTCAGATGTATTAAGTGGCGTTTCATCAGATTCTACCTATGGTAGTCGACACCAATCTTAGCCCCTATCATAGAGGTGATCTGTGCCTAAAATGGCTGCAAAGACCACCGTTGCACAGTTGAAATATGAGTGTCAACTTGGATTTCTGCCGCAGATTCTGCATTTTGCTTTTTTTTTTTTGTGTGAAAAATTTGATGTGAAAATGTATCCTAATTGCCAGTTTTCCCTCAACTCTGCTTCAGATGGGGCATGGACTAGCTGTTATAATGTGTTCTATAAAATACAGACATACAAAGAGAATATCTTTCCTCTGTCTACCTCGGTATATCTCTAGCTCATATAATTATTTTTCTACTGAGCAGTGTTGACCCCAGCACGGTGGTGAGATAGTAGAGCAACTTACTAGAAGCAACAGTTTTTATATGTCTCTATCTGCAGCAATTCCCTCCTCCTCCTCCCCCTACCCTCTTCATAGACTTTTATAGACTGCAGCTGTAACCCTATGTCTTGGCAAAATCTGATAATCTGAAGATTAGTTTTACAAATAAACTGAGTGGAAGAGGTAGGAAAGGATAAAGGGGCAAATAAGTTTACTATTGAAGAAAGAAGTGTTTTTCCACAATTAAATAGAATACGAACTTATCTATGTCATATTGATTTATGGAAGCAGGATTGGAAGGGCAGATGTTGTTTGAGGGTTCTTCTATAGATTCAACCTTCTTTTAGGAGGAAAATGCTATTTTGACACCGTGATCACCGTTGATGCCAAGTATCAGTACACTTTCCATGATGTTAGTTGCTCTTTGAATACAGAGCCTCTTGTCTTTTAGGTAAGCCTCCATTGCTTTTTGGTTACTTTATTATTTAGAAACCATTAAAAAACATAATTACCACGTGTTTAGACGTAAGTATTTGGACTGCTATTCCTGACCAAAACAAGCCTCCGATTATAATAGAAGCATATGTTGACTATAGGGACAGGACTAATAAAGAGTAAGATAAGGTAAGAGTGTTGTACTCGTCTAACCCTGTTATGCCCTGTGTATTGCCCTAGTCATATCTAGCCTAACACATGGGCTGAGAAATCGTCCTGATAAGGATGGTCCCGTCCGGAACCTGTCCCTAGTGTAATTCACCCTATTTAACCCTAAGTAGCATATAAATGAAAAATGGGTTAAAACAATGCATCTTACTTTAATGTCGTCCCAACATGTTTCGGTGCCTACAAACCTCTTCAAGGGACAAGAATACATAGGCTAAACAGGTGGTTATACAGAGATAGCAGTGAAACAGGAGCATATGGCTCCTAGTGTCCAGATACAGCTATGGTGTGCCGTACCCTTCCAGTATAAAAAAAAATATATATATATTTAAAGGGGATGTATCGCTTCGACAGTTAGCCTGTTTCAGTGCTCTCACAGCCTCTCGGTTACAGAAATTCAAGGGCGATTCTTCCCCTTTCAGCTGGGTGTTTCTTAACCAAAGGGATGACATCATCCCCACTTCACTGTTCATGCTGGCTCCGGGTGTCCAACCCCCCCTCCCCCCACCTACCTCTCCACATGTCATGGTGTCTCTCCCTATGCAGAGTATGGAAGAGCTGTTTACATACCACAGGCTTGCATTCATGTTACCATTGAATCCAGTCTTGTATAAACTCCTCCAGAGCTGTGCAGAGTGAAATACTCTCGGCCTCTAATGCTCCTTCTATGTTTAGGCACAGTCGCATAATTGTGGTGTTTTCTGATTTATAGAAGCCCTGCAGTGTTATTCTGTTTCTTCTGGCTATGCAGAGTGAAAATGTGCCGGTCCCTTACTTTGAGTGAGAGGCAGGAATGCAAGCTCTGTGAATACAGCCGAGCGGGGCCGAACAGAATGTAAATGTGCTCTCAGCTAGTGAAATGTAAGCAGGAGGGATCTGACCAGCACTGGAGATCAGTGTAAACAGAAGATAAGGGATCCTGTGATAACAAGACAGCTTTGCTAATGACATCCAATTGCAAAGTTGCTTGTATTCACTGTCCCCTTATTCTGAAGACCATTCAATGAAATGATACAACCCCTTTAATTTGTTTGTATTAACGGGCGTCCATGGAAATTTACCTCCAATTATCCTTTGTAGAAGTTTTGTTTAATATTACTTTATTATTTATATAACCTGCTATGTATAGTTCACACGGCTTATTTGGGGACGGATTGGCGCCGTACTCCGCGCCGGATTTGCGCTGCAGTACGGCGCCAATCTGTCGGAGTCATTACGGTAATCCACTGCTCTCATAGAGAACAGTGGATTCCGTCGCTCCTCCCCGCTCGGCGAATCCGCCGCGGGGGGAGAAAGTGACATGCACATTATCCAGGCGCAATACGGCTCACAAATCCGTCGGGAATAAGCCGTGTGAACACGGCCTAAAACTAGATTAGTGTCATGTTTATTTTAATACAATGAAATCAGAATACATACCAAAGTGTTTTTTTTTTTTCACTTTCTAGGTCACAGTTACCTAGCTACATAGTCTTAGTCATGCCTATTTTCTGTGGCTGTTCATAAATGGCTTTATATAATGTCCATGATTATGAGATGGCATTCAGGAGTTTTATTTTTCTTCTCACAGAGTAAAATGTTTGTCTGAGATGTTCTGAACATGAGCAATGTCAATACATTCATATAACGAGAAATCCTGGTGGCATAGCATTGTTTCCAGTATGTGCTCAATGATCTCTCCCTCTCCTGCTGCGTGGCCATCTGAAGGTTACTGATCTCCTGTAAACTTTCCATTTTGTGTGAAGTTTTCTTTTTTTTTTTTCTTTTAAAACCCCCTCATTCAGTCGGGGTTGGGTAAAATAAGAAATTTAGTTCTGTTCTATCATTGTGACTACCAAGTGAATTACTCATTACTCAGGTGAGGGGAAATTTACATAGGTGATGCCTGAAACTATTTGGGTTTCTTGGTACAGGAATAACATTTTTGAGGAGGATATTTTATGGGCACTTGTTCAATGAATGCTGGTTAAAAAAAAACCTGAAGAATTTGGGGATATTCTTTTGTTTGTATAAGTCAAATCTTCGTTTCCCTAAAGGGTTGTTTCACAAAAAAAAATTAGTTATCATGAAGTCTAGGTTATTAACATTTTTTGTAGTACTAAAAAAAATTACTTTAGGCACGTCCCCACGGCAAGGGACAAATACCGGTCTGTTTATCCGACTGGTATTTGTCCTGTTTTGCAGCCGTCCCCACGGAGAAAAGTCCTCCCCATTCACATGCACAGTTTCCGTCCGAAAACCGGATGGAAGATTGTGGTTGTAGAATGTTTTGCGGGCAGAAAACCCGTGCAGTGGGGACTGTTGAACGGGTTTTCCATAGGAGCCCGTTGTGCTCATTTTCGGCCGGTTTTGCAGACCGCCTGAAAAACCGGCCGAAAATTAGCCGAAAACCCGTGCAGTGGGGACATGCCCTTACTGTATCCACCTCGGTAAATGTGCCAAGGTGGACACAAGTACTTAATCTTGCCTGTCTGTCTTCTCTACTATGGAGGGATCCATGGTGTTAAAGGGGTTGTCTCACTACATTGATTCATCTTACCTCAGTCCTATTTTCTTGGTTTCATTTTGAATTCAGGGCGTGTTTACTGGCTTCTACTAGGCTGCAGTAGAAGCCAGGTCTGTAGCTATAGCAACCAGTGCTGGCAGCCTATCATGAGAGATTGAACAGGTCTGTAGCTGTAGCAACCTGAGGAGCTGATGCAGCCCATACAAGAGAGGAGATCTTGGAATAGGTCGGACACTTTTAATGGACATGTAATGGACATATAAGGCAGTCCCTGTAGTGAGACACCCCCCTTTAAGCCGAGATCTGAAGCTGCACTGTCTTCTCTGCTTCTCAGAGGAGATGTGAAGCAAGTACAATTGCCGTTGTCTTCTCTGCCGAGCAGAGAAGACAATGCAACTTCAGGGGTATCATAAGATACCATATCGGAGATCCCTCTGCTTACCATGTAGATAAGGGACTAAACATGCATGTCCACTTCGGTAAATTTACTATGGTGGACACAATAAAGCTATTCAAACTAAACAGCAGGTGGTACTACACTTACATTATTCCTGGAATGTCTGAGATGAGCATTTTGTTTCTAAGAAGTGTAAATTTGTATTACCTGGGCAAGGATTTAACTATAGACAATACCCCTCTTTGAGGGTTAAAGGGGTTTTGCCACGATCTCAGTTCATACCCCCTGTATCCAGTTCTTTAGCTCTGTGTGATCAGAAGAGGGCGTGTGTGATTTGTTTGAATTGCATATCATGTGACCCAGCAGAATGACATCACCAGGCCTTTCCTCTCTCTAGTCAAATAAAGGTCTTTTTTTGTAAAGCATTGCGTGTAGCTGAGTGGTAAAGTTTTTGCCTCCAGGCAAAAAGGTCCTAGGTTCAAATCCCTGCAGGAACCAACCCATTGTCTTTTTTTTTTTTTTTTTTTTCTTTTTTTTATCAATGCACATACCTCATTGAGTTTCTTTTTTATTTATTTGCACTGTTTAACTAATTACTAAGAAGTACAGAGGACGGAGTAGAATGACAGCACCTGGGGTTTGAACACTCAGTAGCTGCTTGAGAGGAGAAGTGATGTCTGAGCATGTGCGACCAGGACTGAGGAGCTCTGAGCCCTGGTCGTATCCCCTGGTGACGAGCTGTAAACAATGGATCACTAAAGGAGCAGCTAAAACAAAAACGGTGCAGAATTTTAAATAATAATGAATGGTGAAAATGTTTTGTTATTTCATTTGCAAGCTTCCCACGTCAATTTTACTTCATGGCAAAACCCCTTTAACTCCTTTAACCATCCATTCCAGATCTGGTTACATGTCTTGTGATACAGATATGAACTTGTAAGTCCTGTATTCGGACTGCTGCCAGATCATTAGGGCATGTCCCCACTGCACGGGTTTCCCGCCCGGCGTTTTTTCCGCCCTCGGTCCGGCTGCAAACCATTCTACAAGCACAATCTTCCGTCCGGTTTTCGGACGGAACCTGTGCTTGTGAATGTGAAGGGGGAGGGCTTTTCTCCACTTATTGCGGAGAAAAGCTGTCCCCCCCCCGCGGCCGTGGAGACAGCCGCAAAACAGGATAAATACCGGCCGGGTAAACCGACCGGTATTTGTCCTCTGCAGTGGGGACGCACCCTTAATGTCCTTCGCTTAGTACTTTGCACATTCTAGACATATGATTGCTCCCCTTTTCTTTCCTCCTAGCTTTCACCTTGGGATCCTACTTCCTGTACAGGGTGTGGGTGGCTTACAGCAGTGATTGACATCTTGGCTCTGCCAGCTCCTAGTCCTGGCTGTGCCTGTTAGGATGACATTGATAAAGGAGGAATTTGGGAAAAAAGACTAAGCAGGATGCCTCGGAGCTAGCAGAGTTGTATTTGTCATGAGAGGGAACTTCTTTGAGGGACATGCAGAAATATTTAGTTTGATCACTAAAAATATATAAAGGCAGAGAAAGTAAGATTCAACAAATTTCTATATAAAATTGTACTGTTTAGTGAGGAAGAAATGTACATGCTGCCAAGACACACTGTCAACTGCTGAGTGACTCTGTTATCTGTGTGTGTAAATACACAGCTATGTGCTCTGCAGACCCGACAGGATGACATAAGGCTTCTCCCTGGTCAGTAACTCGAAAGGGTTAAAGTTTCTTAGAAAGATTGAAGAAGAGATTGAAAAGCAAGTTCCCCCTCACCAGCTCAACCACTGCTTGAGCAGAGAGGTTGTCGGTAACTTAGAAAACCAGCAGGAGAGAGAGTCTGTTGTATCTTTGAAATGAAGTAAAAATGGAACAGAAATGTATTTGGTGGTAATCTTTATGTACCTTTACCGACCTGTTTAAAGCTCATAAATGTGATAGGAGTACCCTGTTAATACGTATGTAGGGCAGGTTCATAGTGTGGACATGCCCTTATGTTGAATGTTGGCATCTGACCACCCTTGTCTAATTCCAGTTGAATAGACGGAATATAAATTTTTACCTTGTTGAAATAAAGGTAGTGATGCAGAACACTTAACTCCTGATATAGCTCTGCAATGGACCGCAGATAAATGAATACCAAACCTCTTAGATCATAGAGGCCTGACTAACATAAACTATTTAAGTGGCTCTCTTGCTTCAAGTAAGGTTTATTTATACAAGTTGAAAGCAAAAGGTTATGCACTAAGGGGAGAGAACAACTCAAGGGTTCATGTTTTTGACATATATGTGTTATTTGTTGTCTTTTTACTTGTTTTGTCTGGAAACTCATGACTTTGTAAGGCTGCGTTCACATCTGCAGTAGAGGAGTCACAAGACTCCTGCTGGGGTGGGGTAGATTGACACTACAATAGGGGTCTATTGGGTTCTCATTATGGTGTGCTATTGCTGCTGCGCTATTTTTTCCATAATTTTTAACAATGTATGATGGAGGCTTTGAACCAAACCTCTAAAGGTATGTTCACACGGCTTATTTGGATGCTGTTAAGACGCCTATTTTTTTTTCTTTTTAATTTTTTTTTTAAATTTTTTTAGCGCCCAAAACTGCATCAAAACCTCACCTGAAACACGCTTTTTCAGAAGAGGTTTTAAATGCGTTTCTCGGCGCGTTTTCAACGTGTTTTTCAACAAGGTTTTGGAATAGGTTTGTTTTCACCCATGAAAATTAATAACCAGGACGAGAAACGAGTCTAAAAATGCGCTGTGGTTTTGAAGCTTTACATAGATTCTTATGGGGATTTTCAGCAATTGACATGACGCTTCTTTTTCAGCGCCCAAAACGGCTTCCAAAAAACAGCCTTAAACGCGCGTATAAACCTCGTTGTGTGAACTACAAGGCTATACATCGGAATCAATGAAAATGAACTGAGGGCGATTTGGGAGCGTAAACGCTCCGAAAACCGCGTCAAAATCAGCCATGTGAACACTCCCTAACCTCAATGTGAACCAGGCTTAAAGGGGTTTTGCCACGATATCATTTGATACCTCCTGCATCCAGCTCTTCAGCTCTGTGTGCTCAGAAGGGGGCGTGTGTGATTTGTTTGAATTGCTGATCATGTGACTCAGCAGGATGATATCACAAAGCCTTTCCTCTCTGTAGTCAAAGGTCTGTTTGTGTAAAGCATTATGAGTACCCAAAAGGTAAGGTTTTTGCTTCACAGCACAAGGGTCCTCGGTTCAAATCCCTGCAGGAACCAAACCTGTGGGTTTTTTTTCTCTTTATCAATGCACAGACCTCACAGAGGTTTCTTTTATTAATTTATTTGCACGGTTTGACTAATTACGAAGGAGAACAAAGGACAGGAGTAGAAGGACGGCACCTGGGGGTTGAACACTCAGTAGCTGCCTGAGAGAAGAGGTGATGTCTGAGCATGTGCGACCAGGAGTGAAGAGCTCTCAGCCCTGGTCGTATCCCCTGGAGACGAGCGGTAAACAATGGATCACTAAAGGAGCAGCTAAAGCAAAAACAGTGCAGAATTTTTAATAATAATGAATGGTGAAAAGGTTTGTTATTTCATTTGCAAGCTTCCCACTTCAATTTTACTTCGTGGCAAAACCCCTTTAATACAGTGAAGCGACAGATGCACGTACAATTCAGAATCCTACGAGTAGTAAGTTGTGACAAAGGGTTAATGTCTGTAGAGACGTTCGCTGAAAGAAACCATCTGCGAGTGTTTCTGTTCGGTGACAGGGATTCTGTGTATAAAACAGGATTTGCTATTGTTTATAGTTGCTCTGGACTCTGCTTCCTCATAGATTTCCATGTACAGCAGAACAGAAGTCGGTGCCAGCATGCATGTAGATGGGTGCTAGCCACTTTATCGCCACTCATTTGAGGTCAGGAAACCATCTGCACAAACCGAGGGGTTCAGTAACTTTTAAACATAGTCCCTCTTACATTGGGGAGAACACAGGGAAATTGGTGCAGAGACCCATAAAGACCAGTCAGATTCCAGTTCTTAGGTAACATATGCTTTTAGATACATGTTTGGGTCCGTCTGTCGAACCCTAAATGGACCCAAACATGTATCTAATAAGTAGCAGTGTGATTTACATTGCTTTTAACTTGAGACGCGAGTGATCGCCGATCCGTGTCTCACTCCGTCTTTTGGATCCATCCCAAGAATTGTCATGTCAATTCTTGGTCCGAAAGACGCAGCAGACGCCCTATTTAAAACTATAGGGTGGGGTCCTGCTGCAGCCAACATGCATCTGCGTGTTGGATATATGTTTGATCCATTGAGGATCCAATCACTGCAGCAACTTTGGATGCGATTTTCGAATCCAACAGATCCAAAATCGAATCCAAACGCGCTGTGTGAACGGCCCCTTATTCTTACCAGTTTTAAAAAACTATTTTTGTAATTACGGTGCACTATTTTCAAGTAAGTTGCTGGAAAATTGGGGCTTAACCCAATTTGCAGTAAAAGCAGTGTATCCATTCTTATCTTATCAGTTTTATTAGGGTTTCCAACCCACCCCACCACTTTGCTAAAATAGAAAATGAACCCTTACTTACCTCTCCCATCTCCACCGCTCCAATGTTTCCTTCCGGTCTCTCACTGATGACCTCACGTCCATAGATCACATGATGCTGCAGCCAGTCTGTGGCCTCAGCAGTGCCTGCATTTACAGCATGCGACCACAGAGGTCAGTGATTGGCTGTAACCATATGTGATCCAGGAATTTGACACCAGAAGTGAGTGACCCAGGAGGTGGGAGCTTTGACTGTGCTGGAACAGTGGTGAGGGGAGAAGTTAATTTTCTATTTAAGCACAGTGGGGCAAGGGTTTTTTTTTTTTTTTTTTAAATAGTCTTGGAAACCCCTTTACGTATTATCTGTAGATCTCTGTACACATATTATAAAAATAATTCTAACCTCCCAACTTTGTTAGGATTGTCCACCAATTTCATGCATGTGGGGACTGCAGATGTTGCAGGGAAAGAGCAAATAGATGTGCTTAAAGGGAATGTCATCAGAAAATTACACTACTTAAATCCTGTTTCAATGTAAAACATTTTTACAATTTTTTTTTTTTTAATTATTACTTAACCTCCAATTAAGAAAAAAAAATATCTGCCATCTTTCAGTTTTTATTCTGGCCACTAAGCTGTATAGGCTGGCACTTCTTGTTCTGTAGAGATTACTTTACAGCAGTCTCATTATCATCACAGGCAATGACAATGATGGGTATCGCCTAAATATTGACAAAAGGTGATGGTCACAGCACACTTCTGTCCCGTCCCAGTACAGTGACCTCTACATAGGTCACAGAGCATGCCCACAACAATCTACTGTAGAAGGTAGTGTCAGCTCCTGTTTGCAGGATCCTATGTATTCTCAGTAATGCATAACTGTAACAAATACTGTTAAAAGCCACTCTAAAAATCTTCAAAAAATAAAAACTGCTAAGCAGAAAGGAAATATTGTTGTTGCATTCCCTTTGAACCTTTCTTCCCTCAGAATGTAAGCTGCTCCAAGAGGTGTTTGATCGCTGACCAATGCTCAGCCCAGCAATCGTACATGTTTATGGTGAGTTGGGTGGCCAGTTGTAAGTTCTGTTCTCCAAGACTGGCAAATTCTGGGGCAAGCTCCTATTTTAGAATAGTTTACTGAATAGATGTCTATGAGGTGCTGTGCTGTCTGTGCTACATGCCTAATGGCACTAATCCTTGTGAACAATAGACTGAATGTTGGCAGTTCTCATAAGTTCATGCGATCAGGGAACAGATAGACGGTGGGGTATGTTTATAAGAGTCTTGCATCTCCTTAAAGGGGTTTTGCCACTAAGTTAGTTCCTTACCTCTTATCTGCTCAGGAGAGAAGATAAAGCATGCAGGTCATGAACTGCTGCAGGCGTGAGAAGGAGGGGGCTTAGCAGAGAGCAAGGAAGCAGGGATCGTCTGCAATGTGTACTCAAATAATTACATTGCAACCAGGGGATTCTCTATACAGCAGACAGTCTCATACACTGCACTTTTCTCCCCAGCCCCTTGCAAGCTCCTTCATGTTCCCTGTCATCAGATAAGAAGTGATCAGCTCCTGTCAGTGTCCTGGTCGTGTCTAATGTAAACTTTCAGGAAACTAAGGGGGGCTCAGCAATGCTGTAGCTCTGATGCTTCCCTTTTTGTAATCACATATATTTAGAAAAGTGATTACCCATTTTGGAGGATCCCATGTCAACATTACATCGTGGCAAAACCCCTTTAATACAGGACATTTATAGCTGTTTCTACCAACAGAAGAGCCCTTCTATTTTATGAAGAGGAGTTCCTGTTCACCCTTTCCACGTAATTTATGATTGACTCATTTAAAGGGGATGTCCAGCAAAGCAAAATGTTTTGAGACCGGGAGCGGGAAATTCCAAAAAGTTAGATTTGCTTACAAGTCCCCCACCACTGGCGCTCCAGAGCTCCCCGGGGATTTGCTTTCCTTGACTGACAGCTTCTTGCCCTGAGATACAGGAGCATCTTGTGCTCTGTTCCCTTCCAGTGGAGTGTGAGCATCTCCGGCGTGTTGAGATGAGGAGCAAATCCCCGGGAGCTCAGGAGCGGCAGGGAACAGGTCGACAAGTATAACTTTTTTTTTTTAAAAAAAAAAAAAAAAAAAAAAAAAAATTTTTTAACCTATTGAGCAATAATTTTGGTTTGCTGGACAACCCCTTCAAGTGACTCTAAACCAATATATAGGACCAGCAGAAAACTACAGGTATCAAGACAAAGAAGAAAACCTTTTGAATGCTAACATGAAGGAATTGCAGAAGCAACACTACCATTCTGTAGTACTGGTCTATAACATATGCAGTAGACTTCACGGGCATTTCACTTACCCCTTTGTTCTTTGGCAAACTCCCAGAATGACTTGCACATGACTGCTTGGACCTTTTTATTTTTAGGTCTGGTACTGAATAATTATTTGGCTTCATTAAACAAACCTAATTATCCTGAAAACACGACTTCATGGTTCATTTAAAACCAGATTACCGGTACCTTGGGATTTTCCCAAATATTTGTCAATTACCCAGCCTGCTTCATCCTCCTGATGACTGTTGGCCCTCGATCACCCCTTTTCAGTCTGCATACAGTAAACGGAATAAGTGATAGGTTTGTCTGCAGGGAATTGGAGCAGGTATACTAGGGGTGGTGTGTTTTTCATGATCTTAGGGGCAGTTCATATCTCATTTTTGACTTTGTGGTGTCTGTTGGGATATTCTGGAGAACTGTACCCCGATGTATACCACGGGGGAGCCATAGAGGGTAATACAGCAAGCACAGCCTTATTTGGACTACATTTGCTCTATATTTTCTGAACGTACACACATTGTGCTGGTAACAAAAGTGTGGTCTGTCTTCAGGAGATGTCAGGGATTCTCTTTAAATTGAGTAATTTAGAACTCTGGATTTCTTTATGTACTAAGGGCCACATGGATGAAAATGTCTTGGTCTAAGACTTTCTTTGTTGCTTCTAGTAACCAATCAGAGCGCCCCTTTCATTTTTCCAGAGGATTATATGACATGAAAGGGGGACTCTGGTTGCTATGGGCAACAAAGAAAATGGGACATATTTCAGTCCGTAATTCAGTCCGTAGTGCGCGAATTACGGCTGCAATACGTCCCAGTCATTAGGGTAATCCACAGTTCTCATAGAGAACTATGGATTACGTCTCCTCTCTCTGCTCGGCGGGGTGGGGGGAGATGGGGACCTATGTTCACACGGCTTATTTGCGGGGCGTAATTATGCCCCGCAGTTACGGCGTGCGTGTGGACAGGGGCGGGGCGGGAGTGGGGGGCCGGCATAGACTATCGTTACTAGCGGCACGTATACGCCGCTAGTAAATGACCTGACACTTATCTCCCCCCGCGGTGGATTCGGCGAGCGGGGAGAGGAGACGTAATCCATAGAGATCTGGGGATTGCCGTAATGACTGGGACGTATTCCAGCCGTAATTCGCGCAGTACGGACTGAAATACGTCCCATTTTAAGCCGTGTGAACATAGCCGGGAGATAAGTGACATGTCATTTACTAGCTGCGTATACGCGCCGCTAGTAATGATAGTCTATGGACAGGCGAGGTGCCGCCCCCCCCGCGCCCGCCCGGCCCCCATCCACACGGCAATATTGCGGGGGGTAATTACACCCCACAAATAAGCCCTGTGAACAAATCCGTAGACTATGTTCACACGGCAGTAATTGCGAGAGGTATTTCGCCCCGCAATTACGCCATGTGGGCGAAGGGGAGGAGGGGCAGCAGCTCGCCGGCCCCATAGACATTCATTATTGTCGGCGTGTATACGCCATGAGTAATTGACATGTCACTTATCTCCCCCCGCGGCGTATTGTCCGAAAGGGGAGAGGAGACGTAATCCATAGTTCTCTATGAGAATTGTGGATTACCTTAATGAATGGGACGTATCTCACCCCCAATTTAGCGCAGTACGGCGCGAAATACGGGGCGAGATGCGTCCCACTTTAAGCCGTGTGAACATAGCCTTAGACCTAGACAGTTTACATACATGTCTCAAGTGTTCATTTACTGGATTGCTTCCCTGTGGCAGATTTTGCTGCAAAATCCACTTGCAATTTTGCCCACATATTCATCATACGTTGCACTTCTGTAATAAAATGAGAGAAATCGTCAGCATCCTTTGTACTTCCATGCTGACTTTTCCCACCATTTGGGGATGGGGTTATAAAGATCGTATCCACATATAATCTGTAAATTGTCGTGGGAAATCTTTGATATCGTTTTCATATGTAATGAAAGCAGGAAATATAACTAAGGTGTGGGCCCTTTGTTTCGAAGAACATTTTTTTTGCATCCATAAGTGGTTAGTAATGTTCAATTCGAAGAAATTTAAAACTTATATGTAATGTCCAACATGGTTAAAGGGGTCGTCTCACCATAGACGTTGTTGGTAAATCGATAGTATATGCCATCAATGTCTGATAGGTTTGGGCCCAAGAGGTGGGGTCCGTGCCTATGTCAAGAATGAGCCCCTAAAACGGAGTAGGCGGTAGAGACTCTCCCATTGATATCAATTGGAGTTTGAGTACAGCTAAACGGTCTGCTCTGTTGTACTCGGAACTCCCATCGATTTCAGTGGGAGAGCGCTGACCACCTCTTTTCAAAATGGAAAGGTTCGGGGCTCGTTCTTGAGATAGGTGTGGGACCCGCACCTATGAGACACTGATGGCATATCCTGGCGATACGCCATCAATGTCTGTGGTGGGAATACCTCTTTGAACTTGAAGCTTACCTTGCTGTACAAGAGCATGTGATAAGTGTGTCATATGTAAGGGTATGTTCACACGGTGTAATTTCGGCACACATTTCGCCGTGTATTTTTCGGCGTACTGTGCTAAATACGTGGCGAGATGCGCGCCGCAATTACGGTAATCCATAGTTCTCGTGGAGAGCTATGTATTAAGCCTCGTCCCCCCCGTGCGTAGGATACGATCATACTGTACGTGCGGGATAAGTGACATGTCAGTTTGCGGCTGTTACGCGAGTAACGCATGTCAATGAGGCCGGCTGCCAGCCCCCCACCCCATGCTTCAGGAGTACGCGCTTATCGGCGTGACTCCTAAAATACCTGGTGTATTGCGGCGCATACTGTACGTGCCAAAATTACGCCGTGTCAGCATACCCGACAGTATAAAAAGCAGCATTATGAAAGTATAGAGATCTCAGTAGCTGCTTCTTAGTAGACCTCTGTGGAATCGCACAAACCTAAATGCTCTGGTGACGAGGTCTGGGTGCTCTAGAGAATAGACTGCCACAATTACCGAGAATGAGATGTACACAGGATAGGATGTCAAATGCCTCTTCACCCTCTCGAGACTTGTTAGAGGCTTGCAAAGTGATTTCTAAGGCTTATATTGAATACAGTGTTTAGTTGCAACATGGCCAAGTTCTCACAATTCTCATGCTAGATTCTCACTCGCAAAGAACAAGAATGGAAGAAATGCCTCTCGAGGTAGAGTAGTAAGGTATATATGGTGCAAACGGGAGCATTCATCCGTCATCTGTGAAGGTTGCACATGTGAGCTATGGGTTAAAGAGAACCCGTGACCGCTCCTGACATGTTTATTTTAGGAAATCCTTGTATCCCCCTTGTAAGAACAATCCTGGAGCATCTTCTCTTATAACTCTGTATTATTCTATGGTTATCCCTTCAAGAAATGTATCGCTGAATCAGTTAGATGTTACCATTTCAGTTTTTAAAGTGGTGTGTCCCTGTCCATTGCCCCTCTGTCCGCATTGATTGGTCATTGTCAAACTTGGGGACACCCCACCAATCTGCCAAATTTATAATGACTTTCTAAGAGGGATAACGGGAACTATACAATAAAACAATTTAAAGGGGTTGTATATTAAAAAAAACAATTAGATATACCAATTTCTCAATAATTAAGTCAGTGTAACTAAATCACTACACAAAACAAATACTGACTGAGGCGATGTTCACACGGCTTAAAATGGGAAGTATTTCAGTCCATAATTACGCGCCGTAGTGTGCGAATTACGGCTGGAATATGTCCCAGTCATTACGGTAATCCACAGTTCTCATAGAGAACTATGGATTACGTCTCCTCTCCCTGCTCGGCGAATCCGCTGCGGGGGGAGATGAATGACATGTCATTTACTAGCGGCATATACGCGCCGCTAGTAATGATAGTCTATGGGCCGGCAAGGTGCCGGCTCCCGCCCCCGTCCACACGGCGTAATTGCGGGGCATAATTACGCCCCGCAAATAAGCCGTGTGAACATAGCCTAAAAAGAATTATCTTTATTAAAGAATACATAAAAAGTGAAAATATTTAAAAACACACCAATTAGTAACTGAACAGGGTTGCGCAGAGGAAGCCTACGCGAAACGCGCGTCGGGGCTGTGTCCATACACGGCAGCCAGTACAAGTATATGAGATTGGGTTAGATTGTTCATGGTTTCTATGGAGTAATAGTTTAACATATGTGTTTGGGGTGTATATTTTGTGTCACTTGATTTAGATTACCTGATTACGATCACCCCTTACTATTGAACATGGTTTGATAAGTGGATATCATGAACAGTCTTATTACAATATTACATTTAGTTTTATTTGAATGAAATCTGCACCCATCCATGTCTGTTTTATTGGCTTCTGCGTAACCCTGTTCAGTTACTAATTGGTGTTTTTAAATATTTTCACTTTTTATGTATCATTTAATAAAGGTAATTCGTTTTAGTCAGTATTTGTTTTGTGTAGTTATTAAAAAAAAAAACAACTACTGCACTGGGGCCAGGTTGGTCCAAAAAGATATAAAAAAAATAAAAATGAAATACTTGCCCAGTTGTCCACTGCTGCTACCACTCTAGAGCTCCTGGGCGATCTGCTCCTTTTGATCTGTGGGTTCTTGTCCTGACACATGGGAGAGGCTTGTGCTACATTCACTTAGGGCTTGTTCACACGGAGTTTACACTCCGTGTTGTAAGCGCTTTTCGAATCTGTCTTGGGGTCCGCACTGTCGGATCTAAACAATTAGCAGTGAGATTCTCACTGCTGTCTATGACGAACACGCAGCGGCGTTCACATGAGGGATTGCCACTGCGTGTTTCAAAAGCGCAGCTCGGGTCTGTCTTGGGGTGACATTGACATGCAATTCTTTTCAAGACGGAGCTGAGCTGCGCTTTTGAAACACGCAGCGGCGATCCCTAGTCTGAACGCTACTGCGTGTTCGTCATAGACAGCAGTGAGAATCTCACTGCTAATTGTTTAGATCCGTCTTGGGGACAGACAGCGCGGACCCCAAGACAGATCCGAAAAGCGATTGTAACACGGAGTGTAAACCCCATGTGAACAAGCCCTTACAATGGACCTGTGTTGAGACAAGAATCTGGAAGTGAAAAGGAGCAGATCCTAGGGAGCGCAGGAGCTGCAGAGGTCAGCTGTGTATTTATTTTTTGTTTTTTTTTAATGGACTACCCCTTTAAGGAAAGAGGCCCTTATAATTGTCTGTTTTGATATATACTAGTGTCCCCCATGAAATAACGTGTCGAGAATGGCCACAGGCCCTCTATAAGAAGGTCAGTACAATTCCAGTTTATCCTCGCGGCACGCCATTAAATACACCAACAAATATGAAAGTCGACCAAGCAGCAACATGAACAAGAATTATATGTATTCTTGTTTATGTTGCTTCTCGGGTGAATGGGCGAGAGGGCTTGTATGCAGTGTCGGACTGGGGTGCCTAGGGCCCACAGGTGGGGTTGATTCTAGGGGCCCACCAGTTGAGCTTCTACTGGGCCTACCGGTGGGGGTTCATTTTTAGAGGCCCACCCTACTGTAAATGTCTGTAGATGCCTCCTATACCTCTTGCTTTTTGCTCTTTTTCTCTGCTTTTTTGCCTCTTCTGAGGATGTATATGTAGATAACAAAACAAGTCCAGGTCTACCATGCTCAGGGGCACCCGGGGTTTCCAATATACCCCTGTGGGCCAGTCCGATCCTGCTCGTACGAGGAATCGGCATGTGAATGTGAGGTTGTGTAGTGAGGTAGTTCTTTTATCAGGCACAGTTTTCACATTCTTGCCTATGAAGAGCTGAGGTTTTTTGTTTTTTTTTTGTGTTTTTTTCGTATGGATTTTTATTTTTAAAGAAAATAAGCTGTCCATTTGGCTTTTGTATTATTCCTGCATAACTGGCACAGCTGCCTTTAGACAAGTTGTCCTCATTGCACTGGCTTATCCATAATGTAGATATCTGCCGTTTTCTTCGTGGACATTGACTAGGTCACAATTTGAGGCAGCGGAGCCCTCGGGCACGTCTTCACAGACACAGGGCAAAGGGGGCTCTAGTGACGCAGAGCAGGCCGCTTTTATGTCTGGAAATAAAATGGAGGACGTGTCATGCGGCAGAGAAGGAAGGCAGCCTCCATAGCTGTGGGGCTAAGGCTCACATTGGAAGACATGTGTTTCTTATCAGCGCTTGTAGTGCTGCCTAGAATCTGAGAGCTGCCAGATCTCTGCCTTTGGCCCCTGCTTCCTTTTCTCGGTGATCCTGGGTGAGCCCATGTCCTACATCCGCCATTCTCTCCTCTGTTTAATGATCCTATCAAAGCCGGTGCCAGAGATGACCGTGTTCAAGGAGCAGAAAGCGTTAACCCCTTCTCCAGTTGTGAAGCAACTGATAAATAATGCCATTGTGCTCCGCGGAGCGACCCCATCTTCTGCAAGGACCTGCGTATACAGGATCTGTGTTCAGTGCTGTTACATAGACCTAGTTTCTAACAGCAGCAGCGTGGAAAATGTCTCCTGCAGACAGTTACGTCACCAATGTGATAAGACGCATTCCTTACATCTGGCATTGGGTTACACAATGACTTCTGCCAGTCGGGTACAGGATGACCCACCAACATAGCCGCTGACTCCAAAATGGATATATGCATACCAGATGGAGAGATTGTTCCTAAAGGGGAATTCATATTTCATGGATCAAGCAAAGTTAAACCAAGTACATTTCTGTTTTTGCTTTATTTCAAATTTACAGTATGTTACCTAGCGTGCGTGCTAACGGATGGTTTTCTCGCCCCCCCCCCCCCTCCCCCGATGGTAACTCAAAACTGCTTCAGCAGTTGGTGGTTGGTAACTTAGACAACCTGCTGTATCTTAAAAAATGAATTCAAATTGGAACAGACGTGTTTTTGGTGAGAATGTTTATTTTCATAATCTCTATTGGACCTTCACCAAAAATAACTTTTTTTTAATCTTCATTTTGAACCCTGCATAATCCTATTTCTTAAAGGGGATCTGTTGCCAAATTTTTTTTTTTTTCACTTATTCAATCAAGCCCCTGATCCATATTCTTTTCCTCTCAGTTGTCTTTATTTCCTGATTGTAGATTTCTCTATTCGGCCGTCTATATATGGTTGTGGGGAAGACATTCTCGCTTGCACTGCTTTAACAGCAGTCAGATACTTTACAGCAGCTTCATGCACATAGGATTCTTAAGACAGATTCTGTCCCATAGACTTGTATAGGAGAGTTTTCACTGTGAAGGGAGGGGAGAGGGGGAGCTGTGACATCTCCTCTTGTGACTGGTGGATTCTGTGTTATCTGTACACAATGGTGTCTTCTTTCCTTGTGACCCTGCTTTTACTGATAATGAGCACACTGCTGAACAGAATGTAAATAAGCTCTCAGCTAGTGAAATGTAAGGAGGAGGGATCCGACCAGCACTGGATATCGGTGTAAACAGAAGATAAGGAATACTGTGAATACAGGACAGCTTTGCTAATGACATCTAATTGCAAAGTTACTTGTTTTCATTGTCCCCTTATCTGAAGACCATTTAATGAAATGACACAACCCCTTTAAGGCAACTGAATCTTCTGTACAAGAAATCTACTACACATGCGCAGCAGAAATTTGTGGAGTTTTTCATTTTGCACAGTGGTTTTTGACCACAAAACTGGGTGCGAGTAAGCCCCATTCAGTGCGCCTAATTTGCGACCAGTTTGCAGTTTTTTTTTGTTTGTTTTTAAGCAGAATCTGGGTGGAATACTGTAATGTTTTCTGCAGCAAGGATTTCAAAATCCTCATCACAACAATCTGCACCATATCTAGTACTCCCATTAAATATAGTGGGTGCGTTTAGTCACATTTTGGTGTACTTTCTGCACCAAAATCCACCATTTAAACAGGGCCTGTTTATTTCACAGTGTCTGAAACAGTGGAATGTAGTCACTGAAACAGAGGAACAGCACAACAGAAGATTATAAGATAAGAATTAGGCTGGGTTCACACGGCGTAATTGCGGGGCGTAATTACGTCCTGCATTTAAGCCGTGTGAACGGGGGCGGGAGCGGGGGGCCGGCACCGCGCCGGCCCATAGACTTGCATTACCAGCGGCGCACATACGCCGCTGGTCATTCACATGTCACTTATTTCCCCCCCTCGGCGTATTCGCCGAGCCGGGAGAGGGGACGTAATCCATAGTTCTCTATGAAGAACTGTGGATTACCGTAATGACTGGGACGTTTTCCGCCCTAATTTGCGCACTCCGGCATGTAATTTACGGCCCGAAATAGGGCCCATTTTAAGCCGTGTGAACATGGCCTTAGGGAGTGTACCCACAGCACAGGACAAATACCGGCCGGTTTGCCCGCCGGTATCTGGCCTGTTTTGCGGCCGGCCCCCCGGCCGCAGGGGGAGGTGTGTGTGTGTGTGTGTGTGGGGGGGGCCTTTTCTCCGCGATGAAACCAGACGGAAGATTGTGCATGTTCAATGTTTTGTGGCCAGACCGTGGGCGGAAAAGCTGCCGGACGGAAAACCCGTGCAGTGGGGGCTGCTGCATGGGTTTTCCATAGAGCACCATTGTGATCATTTTCGGCCGGTTTTTCAGGCGTTCTGAAAAACCGCAAACTGGCCGAAAACCCGTGCCGTGGGGACATGCCCTTAGTATTTTTATGGTGCAATACAAGTCATTACTTAAAAAAAAAAAAAAATTAATCTTGTGACTTGGCTGCTTTCATTATAATACAAAAAAAACATTTTAAAGGGAATAGACCTGATGGACCAGGTGGTATTTTTGGCCGTCCGTTTTCTATGTTTCTATTTTTGCCCCTTGTTCAGTGTTAACTCTGTTGTAGTAAAACAATGGAAAGAGGATGTGTGTTCTATATTTTTATTATATTGCTCTGTCCCACCCAGTGTTGTCTGTTTGTATGTATGGTTTTAGTGGAAAAACAATAAACTTGTATGTATTAGGAAGTGAACACTTATAAACTATACATCTTAACCCCTTTGCTAGGGAAACGCTACCAAGCATTACATTTCCCCTTGAACTTTGCTGTACGGTATAGGAACTGCACATTTTAGGCAGGCACCGTAGATGCTATATTTCAATGTCTCTTACCTTCCTGTTGGTTTGAAATAAAAGGAGGGTTTTTGTGCCATTAAGCAGTTAGGGAAGAATGCTTGTTGATAGAAGAAGTTTCTAGTTTCATTTTTGTAAGGCAAAAAAAAGAAAGTCGCCCATCCAGTTAGCCTGTTGGCAAGGTTTGACCAGAGGAAGGAAAAAAAACCCCCAAATGAGGTAGAACCAATTGTCCTATTTTGGGGAAAAAATTTCCTTCCCCTGACCCCCAATTGGAAAACAGAAAAACCCCGGGGATCAATGACCCCTCTCCTGAACCTGCCCACTTAACTTGTTATATTATTAGCTCCAAAAAATGCATCCAAAACCCCCTTTTTGAACGGGGTTTATTGAATTCCCTGACAAGTCCCTCTGGCAGAAAATTTCCTAGTCTCACGCTCTTACTAAAGTCCCTTTCTATTTTTTATGTAGAAACTTTCTTTTTCCTAAGACTTAAGGATGCCCCCTTGTTCAGATACAGTCCTGTATAAAAATAAATCTTGGAGAGATCTCTAATTGACCCTTTATGATTTAAACATTTTTATTATGTCCCCCCGATCCCTTCTTTTCTCTAAACTAAAAAAACCCAAAACCTTGCAATCTTTCTGGGTACTGTGCCCCACCATCCTTTTTTATTTTTTGTTGCCCCCTTTGTACTTTTTCAAGCTCTACAATGTTTTTCCTTTGCACTGGTGCCCAAAATGTAAAAAATTTTCCCCATGTGTGGTCTAACCATGACTTGTATAATGGGAGAATAATGTTCTCATCAGTGCATTATGCCCCTTTTAAATGCACCCCATGATCCTATTTGCTTTGGTCTGCTCCCCTGACACGGCTGCAAATTAAGTTTACTGTCCACCAGGATTCCCAATCCTTCTCCATGTCACTTTTAACCCAGTTTTTTTCCTTTTAAATGAAATCATGTAATGGATTTCTTTTCCCCCCATGGGGAAAACCCTTTTGCTTTATCATGTTAAAAACCTCATCGCCACTTCCCTCCCAGGCTTCCATCTTACCAGACCCCTTTTGTAATAACACATTATCCCTATTGTGTTGATTACTTTACAGAGCTTAGTATCGTCTGCAAAGATCGAATTCATTTAGCAACCCCTTGAAAATCATTAATGAAAATTTTTTGAGGTAGGGCCCCAATACTGACCCTTGTGGTACCCCACTAGTAAACAGCATCCGTCGAGAAATGCCCCGTTAATTATACCCTTTGTTTTTATCAGTGAGCCATTCTTCCCCACTTGACTTTTTTTTTCCCCCCATCCAAGCTTTCTCATTTTATTCCCAAACTTTTTTGTGGCACCGTATCAAATGCTTTAGAAAAATCAGAATTGACATCCATCCCCACCCCGATCCAGTCTAACTTTACTTTCCCCAAGAAGCTGATGAGATTAGTCTGAAGGACCGATCCTTCATAAAAACCTGCTGGGAAAGGCGTTATAATTTTTTTTTCAGTAGATACCCAGGATAATCCTGGAAAACCTTAAAAAAATTTTACCACAACGAGTCAAACTTACCCCGGGCCCATAGTTTCCTGGATCACTTTTTTTTACCCCTTTTTGAATATTGGCACCACATTTTTCTATGCGCCAAAACCTTTGGGGAATACCCGTTTTTAGACAGTCCTAAATATAAAAAAAGGGCCTACTATGACATCACTTAACTCCTTGGACACGTGGGGGATGCCATTGGCCGGGGAATTTGTCTATTTTTAAACTTCCTAAGCGGGGCTGCACTTCCTTTCCGGGTTAGCAAGAAACTTTTAATTGGGGTTTACCACATCTCTCTGTTCAAAGGAAGCTTCCTCCCCCGTAAATACGTGGAAAAAAAGTGTTTAATAGGTTTGCTTTTTTTCTCCCCCTCTACTGTCTTCCCTCATATTTTTCAAAGGGCCCCACATTTTCTGATTTAATCTTTTTTCTATTTATATAGTTAAAAAAAATTTGGGGGTTTGTTTTATTTTTATAGAAAAATTTCTTTCCCCTCTCCACTTTGCTTCCTTTTCTTTATTTTACCACTTTTTTTTTTTTTCCCCATAGCTTCTTAGCGCCCTTACTCCCTCCTTTTTAGAGGTGAAAGCTTTCTTTTTTTTTTTATTGCCTCTTTTTTAATCCCGTTGATCCAATTGGTTTTTCCCCGTTCTAATTTTTTTTTTTACCATAAGGATGTACCCCCCTTAAGTGGAGCCAGGTGTTTTTTTTAAAAAAATCCCCTTTTTTATTATTCGCCCTATTTAAACACTTGTCCCCGTCAATACGGTTTAGAGCCCCAAAGAGAATAAAATTAGCCTTCCTAAAAATTTAGTGTTTTTTTTGGGCTCCTTGACAAAAAACTCATTGAAGGGTAAACGGGGAAATTTTTATAAATTTTGGTCACTTTTCCCTAGGTGCCCCTCAACCTAACCTTTGTTTCTCTGTCAGGTCTATTGTTAAAATTAGGTCTAGAAGGGCCTTTCCCTTTGTCGGGTTATTTTCACCCTTTGGCAAAGTAATTATATTAGTTATTGACAAAAACCGTTTCCCTTTTTAGAGCTACAGTTTTCAGCCCTAATTTTCGCATTCGGCACGTAATTAAAGGACCCAAATACGGCCCTTTTAAGCCCCTGTGAACATGGCCCAAGTACTAACTACTTTTTTTGCTTTACAGCACAAGGGTCCTTGATTCAAATCCCTGCAGGAACTTAACCTGTGGATTTTTTTCCTTCTTTATCAATGCACAGACCTCATTGAGGTTTTCTTTTTTTTTTTGCACTGTGTTTGACTTTACGAACTAGTCCAAAGGACGGGAAAGTAGAATGATGGCACCTGGGGTTTGAACACTCAGTAGTTGCCTGAGAAGAGAGATGATGTCTGAGCATGTGCGACTAGGATTGAGTAGCTCTCAGCCCTGGTCGTATCCCCTGGAGACGAGCTGTAAACAATGGATCACTAAAGGAGCGCTAAAACAAAAACGGTCCAGAATTTCTTAATAATGATGAATGGTGAAAATGTTTATTATTTAATTTTCAAATTTCCCATGTCAATTTTACTATGTGGCAAAACCCCTTTAAGGTGTGACGACGTGCACTAAAAACCATGCACAAACATTTTGGTGCAATTCGTGTCATAAGCTACCCCAACACATAGAAAGTGTTATTTGACTAGACTATAAATACATGCCAGATATATTAACACTATGCAAAATCTGGCACAGTTTTAGACTGTCTAGTCTAAATATCAGACAACATTGATAAATCTGCCCCAATGTGTTTTTTAAGGTTGCATAAGAGATGCAGTCAGCTAGCAAACAAATGTTTACTTGTTCGTCTTCTGAACACAGAGCCTTCTACGCAGGCAGTTTAATAGGAGTGAAACGCTCGTTCACCTAATAATCAAGTCCATGGTAGGGTGACAACATAAGCCACTGTTTTGTCTTGGCCGGGGAGCCATACCCATACAGCCGCTAAAAGGCCGCACAAATAAATGCTAAATGTATGTGGCCATTGGCCCGCTGCCGAGCGTGCAGATTCTGGCCACATGTGGCTGGGGCCACTTGTGGGGCCTCCCCTTTAAAGTCCTTTTAAGCTGTCCCACTGCGTTCATAGAGAAGCTCAAATTAAAGGGGTTGTCTCACTACAGTGATTTTCTTTTTATGTTGGAAGATCTTGCAAGAAAGTCACTTTGCAATATTTTGTCCATTTTAAAAGTGCCCTACCTATTCTAGATATCCCCTCTTGTATGGCTTGCATCAGCTTCTCCGGTTGCTATAGCTACAGACCTGTTTGATCTCTCCTGAAGGCTGTCAGCCAGTGTTGCTATAGGCTGTCAGACCCTGGCTTCTACCGCAGCCCTTAGTTAGTGCGAGACAATCAAACCATGCCCCCTGGAATTCAAGGTGAAAACCAAGAAAAAACCGGATTGAGGTAAGATGAGTCAATGTAAGTGAACAACCCAACCCCTTTAAATATTGTATTCCGCTTTGTCCAACATTTTTTCCCCCCGAAGCAACCAACAAAACATCCCTTATGCAGATATCCCCTGGCTAGATAATATAAGACTCAGATCCATACAAACTCAGGAGACGGTGCTCTACAGTATTTTATCTCTTTTTTATAGCCCAGACTGTAAAAAGTACTTTTTCGGATAATTATCATGTTCCTTTTAAGTACACAATGCTAGGAAAGTGAGTCCGTGCACGAATAAAGGGGATGTTCCACATGGCTGATTTTTGATGCTGTTTTTTCGTGAGCATTTCTTGCTCTCAAAACAGCATCAAAAAAAAGCTTCCACAATGCCCCAGTCATGGATTCCTTTTAATAAACCAGCATTGTAATTTTCACACACAAAGGTTATATATACACGTGTTTTAAAGTGCTGTCTTTGATGCTGTTATTTAGGTAGTGAAAAAAGTGTCATGGTGTCATTCCGTAGAAAGCGTTTTCAATGCTGAAAATCCCCAAAGGAATAGGAGTGAACATCCACAACCTCGGCGTTGTTTCTAGACGTGTTTTTTTGCCGCAAGGTTTATTGCCCTGTCTCATTTAATTGGTTGATTTCAGAAGAATAGACGTGTGTTTTCAAAATCTCATCTGAAAAGGTTGTGTCCCTAACAACAGTAAATGATTAAAATGACCCCCCCCCTCCCCCAAAAAAGAAAAAGCTTTTTTTACATTGCTCGACCCGAGGTGTTTTTTGGCGCAGATCAGCAAGCTAAAAGCCTCGGTTATTTGGTTTTTTCCCTGGAATTGGGCCGACTGCCGCACCGTCCATTGAATGTACAGCAATCCAGTGGAATATGGCCCCCTTTGTTTTTTCCCCGTCAAAATCCGGGAAAATTTTCAAAAGTTGGAGAAAAAAACCCTGCTGTTAAATACGTATGGGATTTTTTTTATTGCTGTCTATGGGGGCAAAAGTTACAATCGGATTTTCAGGAGATTCAAATTTTACTGAATTACTAAATACCTGTGCGGGTTAACTACCCAAAACCGCTCTGCAAAAAACCTTGTCTGAAATCGCTTTGAGGTGCTTTTTTCGGATTTTTTTTACCCGGGTATTTGGGGACGTGAAAAAATTCGCGCCCCAAATCAGCCATATAAACTTTAACCGCACGATTAAAATCTGTCGGAAATTTTGAGGGCATTTCAAGGAAAAACGGTTCACATAGGTTATGCCCCCCTTGCTGAGGGAGCAAAAAGCTAGTGTCGCCTCCCTGTTTCCAGCGTGTGTCCCCTTATTTGTAATCGCATTTTTTTTAGAGCTTTACCCCAAATCTTATTCAGGGGGGGTTTTTACTCCACCCCCCCAAAAGGCTAGCTCCCCCCCTTGACATTTTTATACACATGTTTTCTATTTTTAAAAGAAATGGGTTTTCAGTTGAGGTGGGGGGCTAGCCCTAGGTGGAGGGGTTTGAAAAAAAAAAATGACTCTTTGAATAAAATTCGAAAACTGCAGATTTGAGATTAAAATTTAAAAAAATCCAGCATCTTACAGAATGAGGGGGCACAGCGGGAAAAAAAGAGGTCTGACACCCTTGTTTCGTCCTTTGCCGGGGGGGCAAAAAAAAGATGCGACAGGTTCCCTTTAACTTTTTCGCACCACCTTTTTTTTCCCAGTTTTTTGAGCAAAAAAAATGCGCGTTTTTTTGATTTCCCAGAGCTCAAAAATGGACTGCAGTGAATCCGAGGGTATCCCCGGTAGTGAACATTTCAGTCCCCTGCTGGACGGCCCGGGGGGCTTCAGTAAAAACAAATGATGTTGACTACAGCACAGAGTTTCTGTTAAACCCCCCACCGCTGGGTCAGTATTTAAATATTTTGAATTTGGGTGAAAATCCAATGGAATCCCGTGGTGTAAACATATCTAAAAAACCCAATCTTTAATTTAAAATGATTAACTTAAACAACAAAAATGTCAAAAGAAATTTAGGCTAACTTTTGTAGAAAAAGGATTGGTGGCGCGCGGCAGTTTTTTTCTGGTTTTGTAAATTCCCCGGGTTCCCTGTGAAAATAACAATTCGGCTCTTTTTCTCTTATCCCCTCCCTTTTGAAGTATTCCCAAAACTTAAAAGGGGGGGTTGCCGATTGGAGGGGTGTCCACGCGGAGTCTGACATTGCCCCAAACAAAAGCTCATAGTCATTTTTGTGCAGGAATGGTGACACACCCCGTGACAGATTCAAAGGGTACATTTCTAAAAGGAAAAAAGGGATTTAACACAGAGAAAAATGCTCCCGAATTGGAAAAACAAAAGGGAAAACCAGGACTTTAATAAAACAGAACTGTAGGAGAATCACAGGGGCTGTTTAAAAAGGGTTTGCCAAGATCTATTTCTACCTCCCGCATCCGCTCTTTAGTCTGTGGCTCAGA